>JASDQU010245403.1:13738-27979 GCA_032191745.1 Picea mariana | reverse complement strand
TAATATGGCAACCATTGTTGAAACGATACCTATCAATATCTCTAGAACCCTTGGCGTCATAGAGAATGTTTTCGTTGGAGCATATAGCTCCCCCGAGGAGATGCCAGGCATCGACCCACAAAGAGTCTATTAGGAGCTAACTTTGTTGTTTTTCAAGCTCGCTTTGAGATCCAAAAACAACATCTGGTGAGACTGCATTTATGCTTTTCAATCTCATCTGGATTAACTGAGAAAAGTAACCATTATGGAGTCTTCTTTAAGCCCTTTTCAGACTCCTTAAAGATGAAAAGATTGTCGAGTGACCTTGTTTCTTCACACTCGTTCAATTGGTCCAGAAGAACATTCCTTAAACGGGTCTTCTTTTAAGCCCTTTCCAAACCCTCTAAACATGAAAAGATTTCCGAGCAATCTTGTGGCCTTTCATGCTCGTTAAACTGAAATTTGAAGTCATTTTTGTCCGATGGTAATTTACCCCTTTTTCGGTCCGGACGGTCAACTGTACGAACAAAGGTATACTCTATGGAACTTCAGCTCTATAGAAGAGTACTCTCAGGTATAATTTTATCCCTTTTTCAGGCCTGAGGGACTAAACTTACGAAGAAGGAGCCCCCACAGAATTCATAGTTAAGCTCTTTCAGACTCCCTAAAATTGAAAAGATTGTCGAGTGACCTTATTCTTTCACACTCATTATATTGGTCCAGAAGAACATTCCTAACGGATTCCATAGTTAAGCTTTTTTCAGACGCCTTAAAAATGAAAAAATAGCTGAGTGATCTTGTCCTTGTCACACTCGTTAAAATGGTTTTGAATCGACGTCTAATCGGTGCTAGTTTACCCTTTTTTCGAACCGACTAGACTATCTTCGAAAAAGGTACCCCAATGGAGTCTCCTTTTATGTTTTTTCAGACTCTCTAAATATGAAAAACCACCAAACTTACCTTCTTTGGGCTTGTTAAACTTACATCGAAGGATGTTACCATTGTGTGTTTTGTTAACCACGTTTGTATACCTTATACATCAGCCTTATAATAGTTTTCTTCTGCATCTTAACACCTTTGGCCCCCAGAGGATTTTTCCCGAGTATCATTCTACCAGAACATCAGTCTTGTCCTTGTTCCTTGAACTTGTATGTTTGCAATACTCGTTCCTGCATTGTAACGTAATATTCCTTTATTCTTTTTCCCAAAATTATTGAAAAAGACAAAAAAATCAAATATACCACAAAAAGGGGAAGGGAAAAGTATTTTCTTTATTGGTAGTGTCATGAGTCGCCCTTGGATAAAGCACATTTGTCCGTTTGATCATCAGACTATGGGATGTAGTACGACCTTAGGAAGCTTTTCTCACTATATAGAGTTGTGTCCTCCACCGTTTGGTTATCCTTCCAAACATATGGAGAATTTGCGTTGCCTCCTACTTTGTAGATTTATGATTAATGCCATGCTGCCCGAGTCTCATTATTTGTAGTGCTATTATCCAAGGGAAGTTTGTCACGAAGCCTGAGTCGGTCCCTCTACAATATGTCTCTTTTCCTCATACCCGACCATCCTAAACATCCAATCAAGTCCTTGTTCAAAATCACTGAAGCCTTCAGTCTGATCATCAAGATTATCAAGTCCTTGATCGACGAGCCATCGAAGACCTCTGGGTAGTGCAGTCGTACACTCATATTACACTCCTACCCGAGTTTTGAAGATTTTGAAGTTGTTGCTCGAGCTCTGAAGATCTCATCTCCAACCATCAGGCCAAATCAGCTTCTGGAAGATGGATACTCTATATGTATATCTTTCTGATTTCAAGATGTAGCTCCGCTATGTATTGTTCGCGGCTACTCTTTATAGTTATTCGACATGGATGTATAGTGTATTTGATTGGTAGCCATGATTCTATTTTATCCTGAGCATGGGTATGCACGCCTCAGTGAGACATTTTTTATTTTGCAGACGACACCTCCCGGTTCCTGATCCTTGGGCTCAATCGTTCGGTACATCAGTAAAGATTGGTAATGTATTTCAGCCATCATATTCTCTTCTGATCTCACACATTAGGGGGCATCTATTATAACCCTAAATTGCACCACACATGCTTACCTAGCATCATGCCAACTCATATCCCTTCTTTTCCAAAGCACTACTGAACAACTCTTTGAAAATCCTCTTTTATAAAGGCCCATGCACCCTAATCCATTACTGCATGTGTGTACACATTGGCTAACCCAAAACAACCCGCGTGGATCGACAAAGGCACGAAAAAAGGAAAGTTGTTGACGGAACAAAAATATATGGGTGAGTTAACTAAAACTCCCAACCATGTATGGCCAAGAGTTCATTCAAATACCTAGCTCCTTCTAGCCTATAAAAGAAGGGGTAGGGGTCCCATTTGGAGGGAGGAAAAATATAGCAAAGAAACTCTGCCCATTTACGTATTCCCATTGTCCCAACCCTATAGCCTTTTCTTGTGCCAAAGGAGATTCAAAGCAAAGCAGTTGGAGGACAGAAGAAGAGGAGCCCAAGATGAGGTTCGAGGAGTGGTGGCCGGTCTCAACTTTTGTAAGTTGACTCATTCAAAGTAATAAAGAAAATTCTTTTCCCATCCCAATTCATGAACTGTTTATAGTTTGATCAGTATATGTTTTGATTTCTAACCCATTAGGATATAATTAGTATGCATGCATAGTTGTTGCTTGTCTTGGATGCAGGTCAGCTTTGGAAGAAGTATTGTGAACAAGTAATTAAGCACAACGGAGGATCGACATCAAACGCCGGAAACAAGGTAGGTTGATCTTTCCATGCATTTACTAAGAAAAGGGGATTTAAATCTAGGGATGAAGGTAGAAAGTAATTTCTCTTCGATCATATCTGCATGCAAAGTCTGAACTCTATTTTCTAGTCCGTAGGGAGATTTTCCCCAGTATGGTCGCCAATATTGTTGTTTGGAAAATCTCCCTACGGACTAGAAAATAGAGTTCAGACTTTGCATGCAGATATGACCGAAGAGAAATTACTTTCTACCTTAATCCCTAGATTTAAATCCCCTTTTATTATTAAATTCATGGAAAGATCAACCTACCTTGTTTCCGGCATTTGATGTCGATCCTCCGTTGTGCTTGATTACTTGTTCGCAATACTCCTTCCAAAGCTAACCTGCATCCAAGACAAGAAACAACTATGCATGCATACTACTTATATACTAACAGGTTAGAAATCCAAACATATACTGATCAAACTATAAACAGTTCATGAATTGGGACGGGAAAAGCATTTTCTTTATTACCTTGAATGAGTCAACTTACAAAAGTTGAGACTGGCCACCGCTCCTCGAACCTGATCCTGGTCTCCTCTTCTTCCTTCCTCCAACTGCTTTGCTTTGAATCTCCTTTGTGACAAGAAAAGGCTAAAGGGTTGGGACAATGGGAATACGTAAATGGGCAGAGTTTCTTTGCTATATTTTTCCTCCCTCCAAATGGGACCCCTACCCCTTCTTTTATAGGCTAGAAGGAGCTAGGTATTTGGACGAACCCTCGTCCATGCATGGCCGGGAGTTTTAGTTAACTCACCCATAGCTTTTTGTTCCATCGACAACTTTCCTTTTTTCATGCTTTTGTCGATCCATGTGGGTTGTTTTGGGTCAGCCAACATGTACACACGTGCAGTAATGGATTAGGGCGTGTGGGCCTTTATAAAAGAGGATTTTCAAAGAGTTGTTCAACAATGCTTTGGCAAAGAAGGGATATGAGTTGGCCTGATGCCAGGTAGGAATGTGTGGTGCAATTTAGGGTTATAACATGGAGGCTGGGGGAATTGAAAGGAATCGAGATGATCGTACCACCTATTCTCCGCAATTCCTATCGGTTGTATCTCACACGCCCTGGATCATACCCGTCACATGGATGTGATACAGTAATTCTTTAAAACATCCCATCGCAAGTCATTCAGTGTTCCCCAACACATTTTGGCTCGCTTCCCCATTCCGTTATAAGTTTCATATGTTTTGGATGTGTTCTACTCACTAGTATGATCTTATGCACCATAGGTGACTCATCTCATGAGCTTAATTCGATCAACTTCTTGGCTCTAGGCCTTTGTCAAATCCTCCACGCATAAGGTAGATACGATGTCACACTATGGGGACTCCTCAAGATGCAAGATGGGTCTTGTGAGGTAGCTGAAGCACCAAGCCTGAGCCACAAAATGCCTGGGAATCATTATTATGTGCAACGAGTGTTCCAGAGGCTTCAAAGGGAGATTCTGACCTTTGCACGAAAACGATGGTGTCACCCCATGTAGAGGCCGAAGTGGAAGAATTTATGTTGAAAGGCATAGGTTGGAAGCCACGCTTCCTCAACAGAAGATACTGCAGAGGAGAAGAAGGCCCAGAAACAATAAGGAAGTCAGGGGGGGGAAGCCAAATCTCGATTGAGTTGTGCGCAAGATTAGCCTCTAAGGATCTCCTAATGTGCAATATCTGGCTGGAGCCTGTTAGAACTCGAGGTCGAGAAAGTAGGAGTCGAATGAGAAAGACATAAGCTTCAGGTTCTAAAGTCTAAGGACCTAATCGATAGCTGGAGCAGGAACAACTTGCCATAGCTTAAATTTACTAGGATAATAAAGAATTACGTCAGAAATTGGTGGCAAAGAACCTTGAGGTGTCAGTGCTACACGGTCGTGAAGGGAACGCAACCTGGCTTAAGCGGTAGCTTCAAGAAGCATAAGATATGATCATGCAGTTGAGTGAAGCTTAAAAGGATTTGGAAGAACAAAAGGTGACAACACCTCCAGGAGTGCGAGGCAGACGAGGGGAAAGTTTGCACATAGAAGAGGCATGTTGGGCGGTCTTTGTTTTGTATTCTCAGATGTGATGCATAATTTTGATAGTCTTCCCTTTTTCTTGTAAAAATTTTCATGTCCTCAATGTAACCGTGTTGGCTGTTCAAAAGGTGTAGATAGTGTCTAGTGTATGTAACCTAAGCCCGATGGGATTCTAGTATAAAAAGTCTCAAAATTTTGATGAAAGGATTGTAATCATAGTAGTTGAATGCATCGTTTTTCTCTTTGTGTGTGAATCTATTGTTTTCTTTACAGTCCAAAATTCTTGTAAGTTAATTCCAATTTTTTTCTTAGTGTTGCTCTAAGTTGTTTTGTATTTTTTTATTGATATCCTTCTGCAAAAACCTCCGACGTCGATCGACCTCATCCTACGGTGCTAACGTAGTACCCCTGAATCGATATTTATGGTAATGAAAACCAGTGACTTAAGTCGTGAGTATTAATAAGAGTCAGAACTCTCTTTCAATTTCATGTTCCTAAACTAAGCATGGGGATCGCTGATGCCGAATATATATCGGGGGTCGACGATTGGGGAAAACACTATCGCATACTTGTCTTTGGGTTAGTTCCTTCGAAAATTCCTAATGTCGAAATATTTCGGAAATAGGGAATCAAGAAAAAACTTTTAGCATCGTCTAAAAGTTCGTCACGGACTGATTTTCTCTAACTCCGATGAGCATGTTGGGTATCAACTATCGGTGATAAAATTTATTTATTTTGAAGTATTTACTCATTTTTCCTTTTCTCGATGCCGAAAGGGATTGACAACTGGTGATCTCTGCAGTGATGCTTGTCACGAAAGAAGACTCTTGTGTGCTGATGCCGAATTGCTTAAGCATGTCGGGTGAAGTTCTTTGGCTATCTGATTCCTTATTTAAATGTTAAATCTTTTAAGTTGATGATTCTCATAGTTTCAAGAAGTTTTTTCAAAGAGTTAACGAGACTCAAAAATAGTAGGCAAACGCAAGATTTTCCAAAATGGAGACGAATCAGACAATGCAAAGAGATAAAGTGGTACCCAAAAAGTAAAATTGGACATAGAATTTTAGGGTGTATTGAGTTCTCAACAGTATCCTGGGAAACCCTTCTCAATAAGGAAAGAAAACCCAGCCAATAATTTGCTATATTCCTCAAGAGAAAGACCTCTGACACCATCACCAAACCTAGCACACAAGAGGGTGTTGTAATTCTTATAATTTCATACCACAACATATGAAATCATGAGATGACACAATGATAAGTGTATTTCCTCAATGGGGATTCACCTTTATTTATATAAGACTTGTCACATCAAATGATGTGTCTATTGGAACAATAGGGCCAACCTCAATAACTCAAAATATAATTAGTAATTACCATAATAATTATCTTTTACATTAATTATCTTTTATATTAATTATCTTTTACATTAACTATATTTTACATTAAGGTGGGGCCAAAATGTACCCTTTACATAACAAATAGGGTTACAGGTAAGTCTAACTATTGAACAATATAGCAAGGCATATCATACACCCACTAGTGCTCAACCACTAGGGGCACATCCATATGTGTGCAACCAAAAGGATGTCTCTCTATCTCATTGCGTCTCATAGGAGAAACACACTCACTAGTGCTTAACCACTAGGATCATGTTCACCTATGCTCATCCATAAGAACATCCAACTCAACAGATCTTCTTTCCCGTTGCATTACATAGGAGAGTCATTTGGAGTTCATCATCTCAACTCTATGCTTAGATGAGCTAATACATCATTTCATCTCGGTCTCAGAACGATGCACCCAAATCATGGGAATTCATACGCTCACCTGTGCTCACCCATAGGCACATCTAACTCAGAAGATATTCTTTCTCACTGCATTACACAGGAGAATCATATGGATTTCTTCTCAAGTCTCTATAAGGAGGAGGCCAACACAACATTCTAGTTCTGTATGATATAGGAACCACACACCCAACTTAGGGGGTCTCTCTCAGGTCTGTGTCCTGAAGGATGTGTCATGCAACTGTAATAATCAACACTCCCTCTCATCTAGGGAGGCATTCTCCATCAGTCCAAGTCTCGCATGAAAGTATTCAAAGTCTGTCCTGGCTGTAATCATCAACACTCCCTTTCAGCCAGGGAAGTAATCTCCACCAAGCTAGTTTCTCATAGAAGTACTTGAACTTCGTATTGGCAAGCGATTTGGTGAATATATCTATAATCTGCTCATGTGTAGGAAGATACTACACATGTACTTCTTTCCTCTGCAACATGTATCTGAAATAATGATATTTTATCTCATTATGTTTTGATCTATCATAAAACACAAGGTTCTCATAGAGATTCACACAGCTCTGGTTATAACAAGTAATAATAGGATCCATGTCATGATCAAATAAATATGTCAGAAGCCACATTTCTTCATAGACTTCCATACTCAATGCTATATACTTTGTTTCTGTGGTACTCAAGGCCATAGAGCTTTGTTTCCTACTTCACCAGGAAACCATGGTAAACTCCAAGGTAAAACAACAATCGGATGTGCTCTTCCAGTCCACTGTACTCTTTTCTCAATCTGTATTGGCATATCCTTGCAAACTCAAGTTCATATTAGAGGCATATCTCAGGTCATATCCAATTGTTCGTTGTATATATATCTCAATACATGCTTTACTTTTATTCAGTGAGTCTGTCTCAACTAACTCATGGATTGACTAAGAAAATGTGTTGCATAGAATATATCATGTCTAGTGTTAACCATATACATCAATGATCCAATCAATTGTTGGTACACATGTGTATCAATCTTGTCTAAACCATCATTATTTATTTTTCATCAAATCCACCGCCAACGGTGTAGACATGGATTCACATTCTGTCATACTAGACTTCTTTAATATCCCCACTGTATATTTTCCTTGACTTAGGAAAATTCTTATTGGTCCTCTTTCATACTTCTTGTCCCAAGAAGTAGTGCACTATACCCATATCCTTTATCTTGAAATCAGAAGTCAAAGCTTTCTTGTAACAACATGACTTCTTTAATAAGTCATCAAAATCAGGTTTTCATCACCAACACTGTAATAGTATATGTTTGGATAAAAAACACCCTTGATAAAACCTAAACTTCATCAAGAATCCACCATCTGATGTAGTTTCCAATTCATGGATGGTAGTACATATGGGAGTGCATCGGGCTACTAGATCAATATGTCTCATCATAGTTCACTCCCTCTACTTGTGAGAGTCCTATGACTACAAATCTCATTTTTGTATTTCTTGACACTTCCATCAGATGCATGTATTTCTGCCTCTTGCAAAGTTTGTCAAGCCCACAAAGGCCTTTTATGGCCTACTGTAAAGTCACTAGGAATATCAACTGGAACAACTGGATCAACTGTATCAATGGTTTTCTCCCTCTGAACTATTGAGGGGGAGAAGGTATTTGTCTTTTCCTTCTTCTCAAATGGTTTTGAATCCCTCTAAAGTCTTTGAAGGAAAAAAATATTTCTTTGTTGTTAACCTGCTTGGAACAAGGAAACAAATGAAGGGAAATAAGAAAATAATGTCTACTAGAGGAGATTCATGAGTACATGTCTAGAATCAAAATAATTTAAGGATTTTTTTCATAGCTATAACACCTACTTGTAATGTAGCATGATAATTAAAACAATCAAACTTGGATTCTTCACTTCTAGTGTGTTGTTCTTCTGAATGCATTGAGACTTCTCTAGGTTAATGACTGCACCAAGGGTTCCTTACTCCTACAAGTACCCTTATGAAAATGATGCAAATAATACATATATACAAGTGCATACCTAAGAGTGTACACCAATGGAGGTTTTTCTTGTTTTTCAATGTCATGATGATCAACGACATTCATCACTTGTTTTCCTTGTAGCCACCTTGCACTATACAAGTCTCTGCATCAACCTTGTAGCTCAAGACTGTAATCAAGGCTTTATTACTTTTAAGAACAAACACTTCAAGAAATCATTGTTGTTGTATTTCATATCTGGTCTACTCTTCTCACCTACACGAAACTCTAGAAGAAGTGTTTGCCAAAGTGATATATGCCCATGATAACCTAGTGTAACCTGAACTTTGAATTTTCTTTCGATAAACAATACTTCTCTATCATCAAATGTAGTTACACCAAACATTTCTTTTGGTGGAACTACTTCATAATTTTTTATTGTAACAATGTGTTCATTTTAGGAAAGGGTAGCTCTTACTCTTATTTAGCAAGAACTATTTTCTTACCAATATATTCAATGCACTTTATATTTTTTGTGCTGTCATAGTTCTGTAGAATTATCATGTCCTTAAATATGTTGTCACAAGTCTCCTTAACTTTGTTGTCATGGGTTTCCTTACCTTTACCATATAATTATCATTTTCTTCATCTCTCTCAGGCTTGGGAGATGTGAGACTTTTGACCACCTATTCTCTAGTTACATCTACTTTATTTATATACCTTTCCTTGTTTCCCTTTTACGTGTTGAATGCCAAGCCTTAGTTGCAGCCTATAATTTCCTTCCAATGTAAATAAGGAAATATCGATACTGAAAACAGAAACTGTAAATGCAATCCTTGGGTTTCTCACTGATTACAAATAATGACATCTCTTAGCAGCTGTCCCAAGAGTAGTCTTGTTAATATATACATATGTTGATGATTTGTTGTAGCATCCAGACTTGTGACTAGCATGTCATGATGATATAGACTAAAAGGAAAAGCTCGGTCAGGGTTTTATAGTAACTCATAAATTTTCTAGCTCTGACCCCTTCAAAATTTACCATAGAGTTGAGGAGAGGTCCACCTCCTTCCTTGATACCACAAGGACCTTTATTCTAGGATGCCACAGCCTTAGAGGCCTATGGCTAGTCTCTTCTTCTACCACAGAAATGTTTGGCCCTATTTTCTTATTACAGATCTGTTGTTTAGTGTAGCAACCTTAGGGTGTTAGGGTGTTGTTGTAGCAGCCTTACAGATCTATTGTTAGGAGGTTACTATGGAAGCCTTGTTGTGGTCTTCATCTATGGTCTTGGCCAGGCCTATGGCCAGCTTCAATATTCACAGTGAAACTAAGAGGGTTCCGGCCTCATCATCTACCACATAATTTTTAAAGAGAGGTTCGACCCTCTTCTCTTCACACCTACAATAGAGTTTTGATAGCCATTACCTCCAATTTTAATGTGAAATGATCTTATTCAAGCCTACTATGATACCATCTTGGATTTTCAATGAGCTATGGATTATGTATTCTCTTTAAATATTTTGTTTAACTATTACTTGAACCATAACTACTTCAACAAACCAATATCACAAGAAGAATAACCATGCACAAGAACACAAGAAGTATCCTGAGAAACCCTTCTCAACAAGGTAAGAAAACCTAGCCAATTCTTTTCTATATTCCTCAAGAGAAATACCTCCCACACCATCACCAAACCTAGCACACAAGAGGTTGTTGTAATTCTCATAATTTCAGACCACAACTTCTAAAATAATGAGATGACACAATGATAAGTGAATTTCCTCAATGGTGATCCACCTTTATTTATATAAGACTTGTCACATCAAATGATGTGTCTATTGGCACAATAGGTATGACCTCAATAAATCAAAATATAATTAATAATTACCATATTAATTATCTTTTACATTAATTATCTTTTATATTAATTATATTTTACATTAATTATCTTTTAAATTAAGGTGGGGCCGACTTGTACCCTTTACATAACAAATAGGGTTACAGGTAAGTCTAACTCTTGAAAAATATAGCAAGGGATATCATACACCCACTAGTGCTTAGCCATTCAGTGCACATGCATATGTGCTCAGCCACAGGGATGTGTCTCTATCTCACTGCGTCTCACAAGAGTACCACACTCGCTAGTGCTCAACCACTAGGATCATGTTCACCTATGATCATCCACGGGCACGTCTAACTCAACAAATCTTATTTCCCACTGCATTACATAGGAGATTCATATGGAGTTCATAATCTCAATTCTCTTCTTAGAGGAGGCTAATATATTGTTTCATCTCTATCTCAGAATGATTCACCCAACTCATGGGAATTCACACATTCACCTATGCTTAGCCAAAGGAACATCCAGCTCAGTAGATATTCTTTCTCACTGCATTACATAGGAGAACCATCTGGAGTTATTCTCATTTCTCTTTAAGGAGGAGGCCAAAAGAACGTTCCAGTTCTATCTCAGATAGGAACCACACACCCAACTCAGGGGCTCTCTCTCAGGTCTATGTCCTGGAGGATGTCTCACACAACTATAATCATCATCACAGAAAATATCAGCTGAAATATGCTACAAAGGACCAATAATATCATTTGTTATGCATGAAGGAGATAGAACATGGGTTGATATAACAAATTAAGGAAATTGGAATGAACAGTGGGTAAGGAAGTTAGCAGGGCATATTCTAGCATTTGATCCTCTGCAAGAAAATGAGACATATCAGAGAGAAAGAAAAGAATTATTCTTATTGGATTTAGGAGCATCAACGTCATCTATGCCTGAGGTAGAATATTGTGTTGTACCAAACAAATCGATTGGAAACGTAAGTACACTAACCAAATTCATAAAAAACTATGTAGAGATAATGAAGGATGAAACTTCAATGAGTACACTGTGTTGATGAATTCAACTATGTGAGACATTCTCCATCTTACAAACCTGTGAGGTGTGGATCATTGCAGCTATGAAAAGTCTTTCTCTCAGCTTACAAACCTGAGAGAAACCCCATAAGAAGGGTACGTGGTTCCTGCCTGAGACAGATCTAGGAACACAAATATGACCTCTTCCATTCAAAGAGTGAGAAGAACTCTAGATGATTATCCAGTGGGAAAGGCGATCTGATGAGTTGGGCGTGCCTGTGGCTGAGCACAAGGTGAATGTGAAAAATACCAAAGTGTGGGGTGCATCATCATGTGAATAGAAATGAAGATGATTTGTTAGCCTCCTCTGAGCAACAGAGTTGACAAGAAAAATCTAGATGATTCTCCTGTGTGTGACAGTGGGAAATAATATATGTAGAGTGGATGTGCCTCTGGATGAGCACAGGTGAACATGTGTAGATCTATTTCTTCTATGTAATGGAGTGAGTGAGAGCTATGACATCCCTATGGATGTGACCCTAGTGGATGAGCACTAGTGGGTGCATCAGATCCTTTGCTATATGTTGTTCAAGAGTTAGACCTTCCTGTAACCCTAATTGTTATGTAAAGAGTAGAGTTTGGCCCCACCTTAATGTGATTAATAATAAATGTAAAAGATAATTAATATCATTAATATTAATTATAATAATAATAATAATAATAATTATTATTATTATTATTATTACTATATGACTTAGTGAGGTTGGCCCTATTGTGCCAATAGACACTTCGGTTGATAGGATAAGTCTAATATAAATAAAGGGAAATTCCCCACTGTGAAATCATAATATTCAAGTGAGTTTGGAAATTTCAGCAGGTACATTTACTTGGGAGAAGTGCACACCTCTCTTGAGCGCTAGTCTTCTATTGTTTAAGAACCCTATTGTGTGCAAGGTCTTTCTTGGTGGTGAATTTCTTTCTCTTGAATAATATATCAAAGGATTTGGTTGGGTTTTCTTCCCTCGTTGATAAGGGTTTCCTGGGATACTTCTTGTGTTCCTGTGCATGGTGTTTCTTCTTGTGATCTTGGTTGCTGTGACATTATTGTTTATGGTTAAGACAAATGAAAACTAAAATGAAATACATGCTTAAAGTATCTTATGAAAAATTAACATGGTATCAGAGCATAGGTCTTGAATAACCCATTGCACAAACATCTACCAGTCTCCTCTCTCTTTTGCAGAACCGTACGACCCTCCTAGGGTTTCCAAAAAATCCGTACCACCTTCCTTTATGAGGTGGTTCAGCCCTTAAACAATTGAAAATTGGGGCTAATTTTGGCATAGGAGAGTACGGTCTCCTCCAACTCATCTCCAGAGACTCTCAGAGTGACATTCCAAGCATTTTGAAATTTTATCCCTAGGGTTTCTAGGGTTTTGCTAATTTCTGCAGAAATTTCAAAATTAGGGTTTTTGCAAACTCATTCAAGGAGCTCTTCAACTCACCAGAGTTCTCCTATATCTCAAAGTATTATTGTTGGCATTCATAATTCCAATAAAACCTAAAAGTGCTAGCCTAGCCTAGATGTTAGGTTTTTTAGCCTATTTGATAAAGGGTTATGAAGATTCTAAAATTATGATGAACACAAATTATGATAGAAGATAATATTGATGGATCAAGCAACTTCAAAGTTATTGAAATACAATACTTCAGAGGAATAATTATTGTGGGTAATACAAAAGTGTTTACTAGAGACAACTATCAATGAATGGAGGGGAGATGACGTGAGGACAAGGAAGCCAATCACCTACTCAAGCCCTTACATTGAAGGGCCAAATTCAAAATAACAAAGATGACAAAAGGTAACATTGTGACTATCTTCTTCATAAATATCTCATAGAATAGAGATCATACAAGAGCCATTTGAGAAATCATATCAGCATCCTTAGGTATGCACTTGTATATATTATTTGTATCATTGTCATGAGTGAAATTGCAAGAGGCAGGAACCTTTTTTGAAGTCATGGATCCTGACAGATCTCAGTGCATTAAGAGAAACAACACACTCAAAGTAAATACTATAGGTTTGATTGTTGTAATTGTCATTCCTCTAACCTATATTTCTAAAAAAATTCTACATCACAAGTAGGTGTTGTAGTTGTCACAATATTCTGTAAATTGTTTTGATTCTAGAGATGTACTCATTATTCTCCTTTAGGAGATATTCTTGTGTTGGTTATTTTTGTTTTCTTGTTCCAGATAGGTTAACAAGAAAAGAAGATGCTTATCCTTTAGAGGGAGTCACTTGACTCAGAAGGATCCAAAACCATTTGAGAAAGAAGAATAATAGAACCTTCATTGAGACAACCAATTCTACAAAGCATGGTCAGGATATTTCTAGGATTCCATGGGAAGAAGCATGCATGACACATTATATGTGCAGAACAAGAGTCTTCATCGGACTTTGAAAAACATAACTCCCGAGGAAGTATTCACCGGAATGAATCCTGAGATTGAACACTTCAGGTTATTTGGGTGCCCAATGTATGTTTATGTACCCAAAGAAGAACAATTCCAAGCTAGATCCTTTAATAAGAAAGGATACAAGCAATCTTCAATGACATCCCTAGTCAGAGACAGAATGAGACAAGAAGAGACATTGTCCTTGAAGAAGAGAGCATTTTTCAAAGACCCATAGAATCTCAGATGGAGATTGATAGTGAGACAATACCTTCTCCCCATTCAACAATTCAGAGGGAGAGACAGATTACTCTAGGTTATCCAATTGATATGTTCAAAGAT
>JASDQU010245402.1:55509-68839 GCA_032191745.1 Picea mariana | reverse complement strand
ATTTTCCAATCATTTGTAATTGAATTGTATTAATCCAAAGTTAACTTTGAGGTGATGGATATAACAACTAATTTTGAAAGATTAATAAGATCTAATCCTAGGTTGTGTATCCATGTCATTTAGCTTCTAATTACTCTAATAAAGAATGAAAATCTAACACCAAAATGGGCATTTAGTTACTTGAATACTACGTGCAATAGTTGTTCTAATTGTGTTTGTTGGATTGATCTTAGAGAATGGAATTTTCTTTTTGATTGTGAAAAAGGGATTAAGGAGAAAAATTATGAAAACATTTATGTTTTGTTGAATAATCAATTATAGTCATCTTAATGTCTTGACTTATATTTATCTTAACTCATATGTGTTAATAGATATCATCCAACATGTTTGAAATTTGCAACTATTTGACAAAATATACTAACCTTGCTGAATAGTCAATTATAGCCACCTTAGTAGTCATATTAGTGTGTTGACTTATATTTATCTTAACTAAGATGTGTTAATAAATATCATCCAACATGTTTGGAATTTGCAACAAAATATACTAAACATGTTTGCAATTTGCAACAAAATACACTAACCAAGAGAATTGTTGTATCGTTTGTTTTCGAAGAGAATTGTTGTATACCATGCACCAAAAACATGTTTGCAATTTGCAACAAAATATACTAACCAAGAGAATTGTTGCGAAGAGAATTGTTGTATACCATGCACCAAAAAGTATAGCGAGAATGGACGGATTAAGTAATGAGTTGTATTTTCTTCCATATGTATATATTCTCATAAACTCACGGTATTGATTCTTTAAATACTTTAGATATGTAGAAATCTAAACATAGTTATGGTAGGATTCTTTTGAGTAAACAATGTGGGAGACTATGTTTAAGGAAGTTGTTAATGTTTTTATTGAATTGTTTCTCTCTAAATAAGAAAACTCGTCTTCGAGATGATTAATTAGTTAAATATTAATTTTATAATCTTTTTGGATTGACTAAACTCAATTGGGGGAGTTGTCTATGCCATGTGGGTATAGCTCTGATTAAGAACTCCATATTGGGTTTTATGATAGCACCTTTATAGGTTAAAGTCATTTTTTTTTTATTGTATGAAAGTAAATCCTTGAATATGTGATAATTACTTAGTATAATGTATGAATGGATTTTTTTTTTTCAAATATTCATGGTTATATTCTTATATTGTTGTCTCCAAGGACTAGTTCCATTTAGTTTGGCTAATAATATTGGATATAATTCTTAAATATTTGAAGAAAGATTGAGAGGAAAGATAATGGTTAGCATTATGCTATCATAGAATGTGTAACCTTGAAGAAAACCTCATTGGGAATGAGAGAGTATTGAGAGAACTCTTAAAAATACTTGTAATGTGAAGGTCATTGATCAAATAGTGTATATGTATGATATTGTACTCATCAAAAATTTTGTATGGATTTTGAGGGCTATTTATCATCGTTTTGTTTTTCTTATGAAAAACCTTATTGATTGGGTTTCTTTGACTTAGTCTTGAGGGGCATTACATATTATATCAAAGCTAACTACAACACTAGCAATTAGTACTGTACCAACATACATTTGGTAGCTTAATTAATGCATGTTAATTTATAGAAACTATTAGAAATAGTTGAATTATTTTGAGAAATCATAATATGAATGATATGTTGTTTGTCTCAGAGACATTATGGTGCAAAGTGGGGAAAATAATTTTCCCTCTTCACTTCCTATGTCTTCTTCGACACTTGATCATTTGAGTAGTGACTAGGATCAAGTGTATATTAATGAAGTAAGAGAGATAATGCAACTATTCAAAGACATGACTAAAATGTGTGTTAGTAGATATGTTGAGAATTCCTATGAGCCTTGTACTTGTACCGTTAGAAAGAGGTGTGGAAATCCTAACAATTCTCCTCATAGTGATTTTTTTAGATTCATAAAATGTAAAGTTAACTAAATTGCATGGAACCACAAATAATGAGAAGACTAAGACATGGTTGCTAAATATGACTTGATGTTTTTCCTTGCATGAGTATTCTAGCAATCAAAAGGACAAGTTGACCATTTTTATGTTAATGGATAATAGTTTGTTGTGGTAGAGAAGCCTCATATCACAAATGGGTTTCTTAACCTCACCAATAATATGTGATCAATTTAATGAGAAATTCCATGAAGAGTACTTCTTTTTTTCCAAGTTACAAATCCCAGGGAAAACTCCCAAGTACTTCCCGTCATTTCAAGGATGGTACCTAGGGTAATCCCTAGAATCTTTAGGGCACAAGGCCGATAAAAAACAAGGGAATTGAACCCAGGTGGGGAGGATAATAATCATTCCTTCCAACCACCCAAGCTAAACCCAATTTACGGTTCCATGACGAGTATTCATGTAAGGAATACTTAGAATGGAAAGGTGATGAATTTCATTATCTCAAACAAGGATCTCATACACTACTACAGTATTAGGCACAATTTATGGAGCTACCTAGCTATAATAATCATTGGAGTACTGAAAAGTTGAGAGTGACCAAGTTTTTTCTAGTTTGAACCTTAGAATTAAGAAGAAGATTCATAGCTTGAGGCCTTGGACTTTGTGTAAGGTAGTGTAGAGTGTTGTCATTGCTAAAATAATTAAGTAGTAGAGTGGATGATAAATATGTAGTGAAACCTCTCAAACATTTAATTCCCTCTTCTAGTTATCAAGGGGACCGTAAGGGAGGTAATTTGGGAAATCAAACGAAATGACCTTGTAAACAAAGGTTATTTTCTAGGTATACTAATTACCTGAGTGGTGCCCATTGTGAGAAGTCCTTTTAGAGTCTAATTCAAACTTTTGTTAAAATGGATTGAAAGATAAAGACTATCCCATTAGAAGGATGTTAGGGTTGTGGTGGACAACATTATGAAAAAAATGTCATGTGATGTGGCTAGAATATCAACTTATACATAGTCAATTTATTGTTGAGGTGGATGGAACCCATGGGAGTTTGTGAGGTTACCATAATTCGTAGTATGAGAAATAATGTGTATGCTAAAATTGTGATCTTTTTGGTAGTTTTAAATCCTAGCCTTAGACGGTCATGAATAGATAAGAATTTTGGACTAAATGGTTCCTTGGGTTAGTCATTTGGTTTAGTCACGAATAATGCATTTCTTATTGTTGGAATGTTTTTATCATAGGTAGATAAAACTTTTTGGGAATGCAATTGTTTACAAGGAAGACTAATTAAGAGATAAGAATATCTAGTTAGTTAGAATGAAATTTGATTGTACACTTATATGTCATGATGAAACATGTTTTAAAACCTTGGTGATTGGGTAGTAAGCAACCTCTAACAAAAAACTATTAGATTTTTTAAATATTTTTTATATAATGATAGAAAGTAAACCGTGATGTGATCTTGATGTATGAAAGTCTATTGAATGAAGTTAAATGTTTTCAACTTCTTGAGTATGGCAATGATTAAGGAACATTCTTGAGTATGATAATGATTGAGTTGTGTTTTGTGTATATGTGATGTTGGTTGGTTCATTGAGTGTGATTGAGTTGTATTTGGTGTATATGTGATGTTGAGAGGGGTAACACTAATTTATCTAAAGGATTTTTACAATATGAAGAAAAAATTGAAGATAAGAAGTACTCAATGGTTRGTTGTTGTTTGACAAAGAATGTATGGATTAGGTAGTTGAATGGTGAAGAGAAGTTTCAAAGTCACCAAGCTAATMTATTGAATATTCATATTTTGCAATAAGATAGTTTAATGCCTCATATTGTAAGGTTGTGTTTTGACTTTGGAATGTAATTTGATTGGTATGAATAAGATAAGTCGTGTATTGTGATATAATTGTTCATTTTATAATTGATTAAACTAGTTATTTTGCTTATATGCAAAGCCAAGTGCAAATGAATAAGTAGAAAAATCTAAGCAGATATTTCATAGTAAATTGAATTTTGGAAAAGTAATCATGGTTTCATATTTTTAAGGATTAATTACTGTAGTGTAAGTAATAAGATGACACACATGGTAGACCTATGAAGGTACATGAATTGATGAGTATGATGGTAGAAGTATAACTTGTTTAACTTATTTGAGATAATGTCGATTATGCTATAAATTTTCAATGATTATGTAATGTGTGAGAGGAAAAAATTTGAATTCAACAATCTTTAGGAGGTTATTAACATAAATCTTAGATGAGAAACAAGATACCTCTACAAGTAGGTAATTTTTACAACTAAGGTAAGGACAAAAGTGTGTATAAGTCTTTTATGTTTTACATACTTTGTGCATTGAATTGAATAATATGACGTGATTGAAACAAAGAGGATGACTAACAAATGCTTGTTTTACAAACTAGAAACGAAGAATTTGAATGAGGGATTATTTGTTATGATATGATAAACTTAGTGAAATGGTTGGCAATGGTATTATTTTGGAGGTATCAAAATTTTGGGTGGATCTAAAACCTTTTTTGGCATGAAATTATCATGATATTCATTGAGATGTATATAAGGTTGAAACTATGAAATAGTTAAGTGCATCTTCTGAACAACTTCAGGTCACAATTTCGTTCGAAGAGGGTAAGTATGTAATGTCCCACTTGGCTTGAATCTACTAGGAATATCATCAAGGGTTTATTTTGGTGCGACTTAATGGGTTATGGGACATTGATGAATCCATTGCATTGTTTGGACTTTAGTATGGGTTTTTATTCTTATACATACATACATACACGTGTGTGCACGCGCGCACACACACACACACACACATGAGAGTACTTATATGTGTGATGTGGGAGACAATCTCTATGGCTTGGAAAGCATTATATTACTACTTGCCAAGGGGTTAACATGCATATGTTAATGTGATGGTCAATGTAATGGGATTTCCATATCTAGATTTTCTTACTTGACTATATGATGTTCTTAATCTTATATTTTTAGGAGAAATTCCAAAGAGTTTGACAAAAGTAACCCTGCAACATAACTAATATTGTTCTTATATGTTTGGGAGTGTTAGTGAGTATTAATTTACAAAGTCAAAACAATTTGTTTTGTTGTTGTTGATTCTTGTGGTCATGACCATGTGTCAAGGTCCTAGGGTTAGTGTCCCATGATTTTTTTTTGAGTTCATTCACTTATGAGTCAAGTTTGGTTTTGATTGAGTCATGTCTAAGAAGTTAGATTATCATTCCAAGTCATAGTTGAAGTGGTCAGTCTTGTCCAAGGTCAAGTCAGTTTATTACCTAGTCCTTTGTCATCATTTGAAAGTGTGAGTCTTAAGTCATTACACTATGTCTCAATAAGGTCGTGAGAGCATTTTTTCACATGTACTAAAGGTTTCATAGCTTTCCCAATCCAATTTGTACCTCTTCAAGACATGTACCCAATCATTTCAAATTCGCTACAAAACCTCCTAGCTTTTCGCAACGACTAACTGTCATGTCAAATCACTTTAAAGATATTCATAACAGTAAGGAAATCGTGGGAGTGAGGTCATGAGAGTCAGTACAGTCCTTGTAAATCAGGTTTTATGATCATGTGATATTTCCTCTTTTAAATCATCAAAGGGATGGTTTGCTGCGAAACTGTAACATTCATTGCGAAATTTCCTGCATTCGCTACAAAACTGCATTCACTGTGAAATTGCCTATTTGCTTCGAAATATCTGGATTGGTTCATCATGTTGCCAAATTATAAAATCCTGCATGATCCTTGGACACCATTGAAGCCGTGTTTACCACTATAGAGCTCTTAGGTGATTAAACCCTAATCTCCCATAAAAAAATGTGACATCATTATTTGTTGCGAAATTCTTGTTTAATTTGCTGCAAAATCCCTTACTGCTAAAGCTTTGTCTCTCAAACAAACCCTAGCACACCAAGATTCCCTGCATGATGTTTAAGTCTTAATACTCCTACACCCACTATCATCACAACACTCTTCACCAGTAGTCATGGAGCATAAAAGAAAATGAAGAAAGTATACAAGGGGGTGATATTGTGAGGTTTGAACCCTAGAGTCTACAATTGTTGGATTCAAATCCCATTTTTAGAGAATCTTTCAAAATAGTAGGATGCCTTATCTTCTATGAAAATATACAGGGAGGTCACATGGAGGTAGCTAAATAGTTTTCACTAAATTTTGATGGAGTCAAAACAAAGGTTGGATCACTGGAAATTCAAGTCACAGAGCAGACAATTGCGACAACAACAGAGATTCCCCTGCAAGGTGAGAGGTGGTTCAAGGGGATTCCTTTGGATTCCTCCTACTTGAATGATTATTTCAAGTCATAATTTTAGAACGAGAACCTGTCAAAAGGGGTGCCAAGGAGATATATGTTAGACCACCATGACCAGCTGCTAAGAGTAATCCAGATATACTTCACTTGTGAGGGGTGATTCAATAAGGTGTACCTATACCATATCAGACTCATGCACTTTACAAGTAAGAAAGATCTAAATATCCCATATTATCTTTGTAGAAGCTCGGGAAAAATGGATGATAAAGTACAAGCTAAATCTAAGCAAGTTGAGCCTAGTCTGTTTCATTTCAGTCTAATCAAATTGTTAGTCCTTGAGGAAATTAAGAAGACAAATAGGAAATGGAGTTATTTTTTGTCTACATCAGGATTTTGTGTAGAAACCACTAATTCTCCACCATCTAAGGAAAGTACTCCTTCCACAAGTGCTAAAGCAACTTCCAGCAGTTTAAAAAGGAAAAAGGCAAATGACAAAGAACAACCCATTGTGATTGAAACCCTTGAGACTACAACCAAAATTTCTCTCAGCAAAGGATCTAAGAAAAAGGGTAAAGAACTACTACAAGGTATAAAGACAGTTATAAACATTGAAGAAACCCCTGTCGGTAAGAGAAACAAACTTAAAGGAATAAATCTCCTTTTCAGTCTAGAAACAACAAAAATGGAAAAACCCAGGGAACCACTCACTGGGTCAACAGAAAAGAAAACAATTCCTGCAAATGAGACATTTCCCTATCATGAAGCTGAGGATTTTGTGGAAGCCAAGCCTCCACCAGGAAGAAAAGTGATGTTTAGTCCAGAAGTACTTGACCAAGAATGACTTGGTAGACCTGTAACCAGATCATCAATAAGGAGGCAGATCCATGTTGAAGAGACAAGACCAAAGATGCATGTTCAATGTGTTGCTGAAGAAGTTTTTGAGGCTCAATATCCTTCAAAAGAAGAGGACATGAAAATTAAAATACTAAAGAGACATTTGAAAGAAGCCCAGACTGTAATTGTACAATTGAGGGAAGAAAATAGGGAAATGAAAACGAAGATAGTAGAACACTTAGACCTGTGTGAAGAAACCTTGAAGAACAGAAAGAGGATGGTAAAGAGATATTTACCTCTGCACAAACAAATGAAAAATCTATACAGATAGAATAGGACATTGAAGACAAAGGACATACTGAGGAAAGAACAAATTACAAAAAGGAATCTGGACTTGCTGGACCAAGTTGTAGGGGAATAATTTGGTAATATTCAAGACACAACATGTTTTTTCTTTTGTGAGATCATCTCAAAGTTTTATATCAATCCTAGAGTAGTTTTGCAACATCAATAAGCTGAAATAGAGATTTCACAACAACTTTTGGTACAAAATTGTTCAAACAGAGATTTCACAACAAATTTCTTGGTTCCTGCGAAATCACCAGTCAACCCATGAAGAAGCATTTTCAACTTCCAGATAGGATGAGTTCGCCATGTCAACATTAGTATCGAATAACGAATCAATTTTCCACTCAAAGTATGCAACATAAATGCATTAGGGTTGTATAATTTAGTCAAGAAGTGAAACCCTAAATTGTAGGAGCCCGTGGCATATTATTTAGTGAGCAGTTAAGCAATCAGTTTAATCGGTTATAACTTCTTTTTTGAATGTGAAACCCTAACTTGTTCGACTCCATGGAGCTAGAATGAGATGTATTGCTATATATTGTAATGAAAAGGAAAATAGAGAGGTTCGAGAGTTGAGTAAGAAAGAGACTGTTGGCGCTGTAATATTTTATGGAAAGTAATGAAAGGTTTACAAACAAGTGTTTGAGCTATTTACTCAGAGATTCCTGTGTTCAACTATTGTAGTGAGTGTTCTTGGTGTATGTATTTATTTATTTGTTATCATTAAATGTGTTTTTCTTCATTTGAATGAGAAATCATTGATGCGTAATTCATTTCCGTATGCTCTATGTATGTCTTGTTTCAAATATCCATTTTTCAGTCTAATAAGTTAATGCATAATTCATCTTAGTTGGATGCTCTATGTGGATGAGTGTTTCCTTTTTCATCTGTCCATGCTTTAAAATATTCTAAGTCTAGCAATAGTTGACTGTATGGCCTTTGAGATTAAATGATTTTCAACCAAGTTCTAAAAACTTGGAAATGATATCCCTTATGACTCCATGCCCAATGGGTTTTTCTCTCAGCCCTACCAACTGTTTCATAATTTTTTTATCTATATAAAATATATCCCTTGTATTGATTGAAGAACTAGTAGGAGAGAGCCCTCTCTAGACAGGCATGAGGCTAGATTCTAGTATGAAATTAGGTTTGTGGTTACCTCTGATATTTTCTATTGTAGCCAAGGAAATTTACAGAGTGATAACATTTTGGCGCCGTTGTCGAGGAGCAAAGTTAAAATCTTCCCGGATAAAGAACGAAAAAGTTTAAAGATCTGATTCCTGAGGGTAGACAATGAGTTAGACACAAAAATTGGTTGTATAATTTTACCCTTGCGATTTCATTGTCAATATCAGTTGCAAAAAGATGACCCCATTGGAACTCCTAGCTCCCAAGAGGATTCATACAAGGAATAATCCAGACCCAAATACTCCAGAAGCTGCTTTTGACCCTGAAAAGATTATTTGGAAAATTTAGAAGAAGTCATTTGAATCACATATAGTTTTCTTAGAAATAAATTTTTCCTTGACAAAAGTTGAAGTAAGAAGTCTTGAACATGTTCTTTTTGTTGTAAAGTTTGAAAAATGTTTTGTCAGAACCAAGTCAAACTCTGATTTAAGTAAGACAATGTTTGATATTAACAACTTTAAATCTTTATTTCCTATTGCTCCTGGTGTTAGTTCCCCAAAGCCTGGTGTCAATTCCCCAAAGCCTAGTGCCAGTTCCCCAAAAGCTTCAGTTTCAAGTCAAGTTTCAACTCCAAGATAGAGTCCCATCAGAATCATGGCTAGTAGGTTTTCCCCTCTTGTTCTCCCTGCTCAACTACATGACTTGCCTCAAAACTATTCTGAAAGAATTAAAACATATAATGCAAAAAGAGATATCACAACACAACAACATTTAGATGGATTCAATGATTTCATTGATTTAGAGGAATTTGACCACGAAGATGCTAAAATGAGACTGTTTGCACAATGTTTTGTTGGAGAAGTCAAGAAATGGTTTAAGGGACTTGCAACAGGAAGTATTCATGATTTTCCAAGTTTTGAAACAATTTTTCTGAGAAAATTGGAGGATAAGAAAAATCCATTACAACTCTTGACACAATATATCAGTCTAAAAAGAGATCCCACTGAGATAGTGGAAGAATTCTCTACTAGGTTCATGAAGGTGTACAATGTAATCCCAGACCAGGTTAAGCCCCCTCTTGGAGCTACCCAATTGCACTATGATGATGCTTTCAGTAGCGATTTTGCTTTGTTGTTAAGAGAAAGGATATATTTTACTTTGGTTGATATGATGAATGATGTTATAGAGGTAGAAACTGATTTGATGGCATTTGGAAAAATAAAGAATGAAGTTGAAGCTGGGAAAAAGAAAGTTAAAGAAGAAAATCAACCTTCATCCTCTAAATCTTCAGATGCAAAGTTAAACATGGTGGTGAAAACTATGGAGAAGTTAGTGGAAAGATTGACCTTGGATAATAGACCTCCTCTTAGAGAAAGACAAGAGCCTTGAGTAAGAAATCCAAATTTCAGGAGACTTCCAGTCCCTCAAATAAGACAACGAGATCAAAGAAATCAGGGAAACCACTAAATCAGACCTCCATTTTAGAAAATTATGCTAAAGATTTGGTTGAAGAACCTGGAGATCAAATCCATCTGTTTGATGAAGATGATTATGAAATATATTTGACTAAATAAGAGCATGATATGTTTCAACAAGAATAAGATAAGGAATTGTTGATGGATTCAAAAGAATACAAACAGGGGTATCAGAATGCCATTTTTGAATTTCAGAAATAGTATAATCTCGGGAACTAAAATATAGTAGTTAACCCAAATAAAACTCAAGTTGATCAACCCTCTACCAGTCAAAGGAAGAAACATCCTCCAAGGAAGAACATGCCAGAGAAAAATGATCCAAAGGATGATGGTCCAAAGAAAGCTCAAGATGCAAATAAAGATGTTAAGAGCAAAGAGGTAGAAAAATATCAGTCTACTTTTAATCTTGAAAGTGAAATCTCTAAGATAAAAGTTTCAATCCCTTTTAATAAGCTTATTAAGAATACTAAATATAGAGGTAAGATTATGAAAATGTTGAAAACATGAGAGACATATGACACTCTAAATATTCATGATGATCATCCCACTTTTCTTTTTGGTCCTCGGGTTCAAGTAGATTGTGATAATGACAGTGAAGTACCTCCTTTTTACATCAGTCTCAATTTTCATGATATGACCCTGCATAATGCCAAGTTAGATTCAGGGGCATCACATAGTTTGATGCCGAAAGTGGTTATGGAAATTCTTGGGTTAGACAACACAAGGCCATATAAAGATTTGTTTTCATTTGATTCAAGGAAGGTTAAATGCATGTGGTTGATTAAATATCTTGTTGTTACCTTAATTTAGATCCCATCTAAAAGTGTTGTTATGGATGTGGTGGTTTCTGATATTCCACCTAAATTTGGGACGCTATTTTCTAGGTCCTGGGCAACAAAACTAAAGGGTACTTTGCAGATGGACATGTCATATGCTAAAATTCCAATGTTTGGGCAACAAAGAAGACTGTACAGAGAAAAACAGTTGGAATACATGGTAAGTAGCCCAGATAGACCTAATAATCACCCTATCTATGCTGTTGACACTGATATTGGGGCTTCTATTTTTTATAATAATCTCTGTTTTCAAGAGGAGGGCAAGAATGAACCTAAGATTCGAGAGAAGAAAGGTGAATAGTTACAAGAATAGCTCATTTCAGATCATATAGATGATGTGGATGATGGGTTATGGAACATGGATTTTGATGGAGCTGTCAGTAAAGAAGGATCTTGGGCAGGTGTGTGGAATGTTTCTCCAAAAGGTGCTTCAAAACTTTGTTCTTTCAAACTAGCTTTTCACTGTACAAACAATGTAGTTGAATATGAGGCTTTAATTTTGGGGCTAAACGCTTTGAAAGATTTGAAAGCGAAGAGAATAGATCTGCATGGTGATTTTGAGATAGTAATTAATCAAGTTAAAGGTATTTACTAGACTAAGCACCCAAGTATAAGGGCATAGAGGAATGCAGTACTAGAGTTGTTGGAAGGATTCACAAATATGATGTATCACTGATACCAACAGGGAAGAACATGATTGCTGATGCTTTAGCCACCTCAACCATTGTTTTCAAAATTCCTATTCATCCAAATAAGAAGTATCATATTGAAGTCAAACACATGCCATCAATCCCATACAATATCAAATATTGGAAGGTTTTTGAAGATGATCAACAAGTCATTAAGTTCCTTCAAAATTCAGATGAATTTTCCAGTACACATATTGATGAAGAAAATATGTTTGTTAAGGAAGAAAATGCAGGTTTGATTCCAAATTCATAGGATTATCAAAACATTATAGCTAGAAAGGAGATAATTCAGTTGAAGAATAATTGTATCCCAAAGGGTTTGGTTCCTCTTGAAAAGATTTTTGATAATAATGATGTAGCAAAAAACCCAAAGGTGACTCCAAATGAAGGTGAGGCATAAGAATACAACATTGGAACTGAAAAGGAACCAAGACTCATTAAATTGTCTAAGACTTTACCCCTGAAAACAAAGAAAGGTATCTTAAATTGATGAAGGAATTCTTTGATGCGTTTGCATGGACCTATGAGGACTTGAAGGTATATGATACAAGCATCATCCCACATACAATCCCAATCAAAGAAGATCATAAACCATTCAAACAGAAGCTAAGAAGGACAAATCCGTTGCTCTTTTCTTTAATTGAGAAGGAAGTGAAGAAATTGTTTGATGCAAAGATTATTGTCTCATTGAGGTTATCTAAATGGTTGGCAAACCTAGTTCCTGTCAGGAAGAAGAATGGAGAAATAAGGCCGTGTGTAGATTTGAAGAATCTAAACAAGGTGTCTTTGAAGGACAACTATCCTCTCCAAAAGATGGATTACATTTTGCAGAAAGTTGTGGGCTCACAAAAAATGTCAATGTTGGATGGCTATTCAGGGTATAATAAGATTATGGTGCATCCAGATGATCAAGAAAATACAACTTTTACCACACCTTGGGGAACGTTCATGTATGCAAAGATGCCATTCGAGTTGTTGAACACAAGATCAACATTTCAACGAGCTATGGATATAGCCTTTGCAGAAGAAAGGGATAAGTTCATTGTGATATATTTGGATGATATTACAATTTTTTCTAACTCTGATGATGAACATTTGAAGCATTTGAAACATATTTTTCAGAAGTGCAGGAGGTTTGGTATTTCCTTGAATCCAAAGAAGCCAAATTTTGCAATGCAAGAGGGGATTTTGTTGGGCCATGTGATATCAAAAGAGGGAATCAAGATAGATCCAAGCAGAGTAGCAACAATCTAGAAAATAGACAATCCCATAAATAAAAAGGAAGTGCAATCTTTTCTTGGTAGGGTGAATTTCTTAATGAGGTTTATACCAAACTTTGTTGAAATTGTTAAGTTTATGACCCATATGTTGAGAAAAGACGATCAGGTTAAATGGAAAGCTGAAGAAAAAGGTTCATTTGATGATATAAAGAGAGAACTTAGTGAAGCACCAATGTTAGTTAGCCCAGAGTATTCTAAAGATTTTATGATTTTCTCCTTTGCCTTAGAACATACTATTGCAGGAGTGTTGCTATAGAAAAATAAGCAGAATTTGGAACAAACTATAGTCTTTTATAGAAAATCATTGAGGGATTCAACATTGAACTATAACATCATGGAGAAGCAGGCCTATGCATTGGTGAAGGCAATGAATGAGTTCATGGTCTACATCTTGCATTCTCATGTTATTACTTTTGTGCCTAATAGTGCAGTCAAATACATTTTAACTCAGCCATACCCTGAAGGTAGAAGAAAAAAATGGATTACAGTTCTA
>JASDQU010245401.1:129455-140521 GCA_032191745.1 Picea mariana | reverse complement strand
AAAAGATCACCTTAGATCAATATACAATGTTGTTATAATTTGGGGATGTGTTTCCTTGAGGAGTGTCAGGGTTCTCACCTACAAGGGAGCTTATTTTAACATCAATGTAACTCATCTTAAATCCTATCTCCAAAGAGGTTTGTCAAATGATGCCTCCTAAGCTTTGTGAACTAAATATGAATCTAAATGATTTTTTTCACCAAGAGATTGTAAGACCAAGTTTTTCATTATGAAGTGTTATAATAATCATTTTGTCAAGAAATATGGTTCCTTATTCCTTTTCGTAGAGTATTAATATTTGAACAAAGCATCTATTAAGAATCTATTGTTCCCTAATATATTCCATTTTCATGAAATGAAGCCAAGTAATTCATAATCCTTGTTAGGTCCCAATATATATCATTGACCCAACAAATTAACCTTTATTTTACCTAACAAGGAACTAGCCACTTTCATCTCAAAAAATTTATTTGCTATATTCATAATTTAACTTTAATTATTTGCTAGCATTAAGAGAAAAATAGGATTGATGGTGTAGTCATGAAAATATCATCACCTAATTTTTTATAAATGTATTCCCTAAGAGTTGAAGGAGTGTTATGGTCATGTTCTTTCTATAGTTAGGTTTCTTGACCTAGTCTATCATATCTTCTACAATCATAGAAATCTTGTTTATTGGGCCTTGGTGGCATTGGTTGTAGTTAAAATTGGAAAATTCCTAAGCTCTAATATGTTTTGTGGCATGTACATTCACATTTATTAGTCCCCGCCAAAGCAAAGAATATAGCAATCAATTTCTGGTCAAATTATTTTGACTTTTTAATTATAATAAAAAAAATTATAATGTTTTTGAAATTTTCATAATATTTATATATTAAATTTAATATTTTAAAAAATACAAATTATTTTTTTAATATTTAATATTCAAAATTCTATTTTATGATTGGTTGAATATGATGAAATGAAAATTTATCCTTGCTTGGATGTGAAATTGTCAGTGAAAAAAAAATCTAAAATATTGCCATCTATCCTTAACAATGGCCAAATATCATATTAGCATATTCTATGTATTGCACTTATTTAGCACTCATATCTCCTTATTTGATACTCGGATCTCCTTTGTTTCCTTTGTATAGAAAATGAATTTATGTTTTTTGTGGAATGAGTTCACTGGAATAGGGTTGTAGTGACGTAGTGAATAGATCATTGGAAATTTAAATCTATTGGTACTATAATGTTTTAGTACATTGACTCGACAATTGATGCATGTGACGTGTTTAATAAGTTTATTTCAAAATTCTAACAGTTGTGTTACACCACTGACAAAATGTCTATCTAAAACTAAATGTGACTAGTCCCCTCCGGAAATTTAAGTCGGTTCAGAAATTTAAGATTCTTGTTGAAGCCATTGAATATTTACTTGTAATTTTCTATGTTCATTGTTTTCGTGGTGTGAAATGGCTTAAAATAAAAGTACATGGATGACTAAAAACAATTCTTTCAATATAACATGTCCTATGATGTTAGAGGGGGTGGGTGATTCAAACACATGAGTCACTATCTCTTTCAATCGATGGGTTGAGATATCATAATTGTGAAATTTGATTTCTGTACAAAATTGATTTCAAACTTTTAATAACACAATTGATCTCATGAGTGAGTGATTTATTGTGAAGGATTTAATTTTCGATGGAGGAGTATTTCATTTCCATCGAGTGCTATTTCATTGTTCTCTCATAGTCGATTGGTCCACTACTGTTATGATTTGTGAACACCTATGCGGCCCATCATTGTAAAGAAAGAAGAAAATGATCTTTAGTAAACTCTATTTGTTGTGTAACAAAATAAAAATCACGAAGGAACAACGATAATTGGGACAATCGCAACCTGTGGTGGCTGAAGACCGAGACATCGGGAAAAGAATGAGGAGGATTCCATTGTTAAGAGGAAGCGCTTGTATTTGTGAGATCATCGTCTTTAGGGAAATGCATTGGGAACACAAGGATTTTCTTCGGAAACATATTCTTTGAATATTTAGGGTGCCTCCTCTAGATCACCTATGTCACCATAGATTCCAAAATCAAAGAGAATTAGTGAATATTGTTCAACGGGGAAGATCTCAAGTAAGTGCATGGTGGAGAAAAATGATCATAAATGAATGGTGAGCTCCATATAAAATATGAAAAAGTAATGGAAAATCTCTAGCAGAATATTTTCTTAAAAACTAAAATAGAAAATAGGATGCTCATATAAGCATAATTTTTTTGGTTGCAAGGGGATACTTTTTTTTTTGGTTGCAAGGGGATATCGAGTAAAATTAACGGTAACTGTGTTTTCTTTAATTTTTGAAACAAAAAAGTTCAAATTGATGGCTAGGTTCTTCAATAGTACTATTTTTGTATTTGTTGGAGTAAAAAAATAGTTCAAATCTATGGGAGATTTCTTCACTCTCTTACGTAGTAAAAAATTGATTGAGAAAATATCTTATTCTTATTTAAGTGATAATAGATTTCAAGATTTTATATACAATAAAATGGTCTTCTAATCTCAAACACTTAAAAAATTAAAACTTTTTACTAGCAACTTCATATGAGTGTCGAATCAACCATCTTAACCTTCATATGAGTGTCAATCAACCATCTTAACCTTAAGGTATACTTGGAAGATATATAAATAAATCATCGGCCGATTTTTACATATATAAACAATTGTCAACAGATCCTCCCCCCCGGGGTGTAGAATGAACCTCTTCTAACAATTATGTTGAATGTAGTAAAAACATTATCTCTTTAATTTGTAACTTCTCATGCTTGGGATTCTTATAGTGCCTAAGCCCTAAGTTAATCTCAAAATTGATGTTTTTAAATCTAATTTAGGCTCTTCAGAGGATAATGCATAAATCTTAGGTCATGGAAGCTGAAAAAAGTGGATTTGTTATTTCATTTGTCTATTTTCTTCGATTTAAATCATGGAAGTCGATGCATTACCGTTGGGTTCATGTTTCCTAGGTCATGAGTTCAAATTTCATCTATTGAAACTCCCAACATACAACCCTATAAGACTGTTAAAACCATGGCCTCTACCAATTCCTTGAGAAGTAGCTAAAACATAGATAGATTTTAACTTGTTGATATTCAAATTATGAATTTGAGAAACAAATGAGAGATATGGTGGAGGTAGCATGTCATAAAGTAATTGGGAAACATTGATGGGATCCACGCCAAGAACTCCTCAAAACAACGGAAGAAGAAACTTGGTTATTGTTATCAATGGCAGAATGCAAGAGTTTAGATGAATAGAGAACATGATTAACGACGTTACTTAATTCCATTGGCATTGGCATTGGCATTGCTTGTATTATCCTCGATCCCAAATAAAAATAACGAGTGTTCGTCAACAATCCAACTAAGTGGGGTAGTGATGGAGGAGGAGAGGTGGAACAAAATCTTAGGGACCCCAAAACAAAAAATACTAGGCAAGTCATTCATTTATGGACACACAAACAACGTATTACATAGGTTGCAAAAAATATTAGGTAGGCAAGTCTCACATGTCTAAAGAAACCCATCTCCAAAATAAGTATTAGATTGCGAATGCTTTTTCAGCACGATCCATCTTTTTTTAATAGCAAGAAACCTTCATTTCCATATGCATCATGCAAGTAAATGTGCACATGACTAAAATCATCCAAATGCTCGTCAAAATGTTTTAATTACCATTGGTCATTGTTGATACTCAGCCTTTGCATACATATGAAGACTGAAAATGCTATTTTCTTACTCCCATGCGCCTTCATCAGACCATTGCATTCATCATAACTAGGAAATGTCTATCTAATATCGAGGAATATTCCTCACAATTTACAATCTGTTGCGGGAGGAGTTGAAGCTTCCAGGGACATGCATGTGTCCTTGTCTCCAACAACAGTGTTACAAGCGCCCATGTTGTTTATATTATTCAGTGTTGGTCTCCATTGGTGTCTGTGTGGGAGTGTTTTCAGTAGTTCGGAATTGTCATTGGCTTTGCGACTTCAAGTCTCTTCAGTGGCCATGCACCTCCATAGAGCACTTCTCCCAGATGGATCCCATTAATTGAGATTTTTCCCAAGTTTGGAGACTCTGGTTGGTGCTTGGCAGAGGATTTCCTACATTGTATTGGCTATAATAAACATAATGTTGTTAGAGAGATAATCAACATATTATTGCTAAAGGTAATGCACAGGGTGTAATTTTAAGAGGGATGACTCAGCCTTTCTGTTTGGAAGTTGTGCAGACAATAAATAATGGAGAGGTCAGGCACTTTGATGTTTACTTTGTGTTGTCCATTGCTATTGATTCATAATAATTGCTATCCTCCACAAATCTGAATAGGCGGACCAAGGCAAATGCCAAGACAGAGCAAAAGGCCATCTGAATGGGTATGGCCAATTGTACATCTTCTTGTCTAGAATGTATTTACTTAGTAATATCCGCAAGCAAACATAGGCATAACTTACCAGGATTTCTGCGCCTCTGTAAACCAATAGTTTGTTCGTCATAACTACCGCAGTGAGTGGTCCATGGAACATTGTCTGGTCATATTGTTCGGAACTCCTCTGTAAACCAATAGTTTGCTTGTCATAATAGTGGTATTCTCAAGCTCATTCTACTGCAGTGAATGGTCCGTCAAACCATGACAATTGTTCGAATGATATTACGGGTCACTCTGATGGCAGATGAAATTGAAATAATAATTTCCTAGTGAACGAACTTGACAATTATTATGTTATTTCGATGCAATGATCTGACAAAAATGGATTTGCTAAAGACAATTCCAATATAAAAGAGTATTGCAATCATCTATATAAATATTCTGAACAACATGGAAAAGACTTTTACTCGGGCATCTCTAAATTTATCTATTAGCCAAACACTTCAAAGTGGAGTGCAGATTTGCTTAGTAAAGTCCATCAAGATACGTTTTTCATTAAAGGCAATCTTAGTAAATGAGGTTTAATTGGCCATGTCTGCAATTATAATGATTCATTTATGTCTTGGCACTGTCCCAATGTTTGACTTCACTAATTTGACGGAAAGCATCAACCAGATGTTGGAACCTTTTGCTCATCCGTATCCTTGACACATTCTCTTACTTCAAATAGAATTCAAGATTTCAGGAAAGGTTCCTATATTATCAAAGTCACAAGGAACATCTTCAATTGAAAAATAAGCATAAACCTGTTCTACTCTATCATGTTCCTTAATTGGGATAGAACAAATAAAAAAGACGACACAGCAAAAAGTAAATGAATTGAAACTTAACTTGGAGATTGTAACCAAAGATAAGAATTGACTAGACATTTCTAGAAACTGAAACCACTAAATTCTAATCAGTAATCGAAACTGCAAGGGTGGAAGTTTTCCATAGTAAACTTGTTTGGTACAACCTCCAATACACACTCAAAAAATAAAAAATCAATGGGATATATGCAAAGGGTCCAGGGAAATAAAAAATCAATGGGATATATGCAAAGGGTCCAGGGAAAAAGTAGATGTTAGGGAAAACATTCTTCTTTAATCTAGATTTTGGTAATTACTCTTATTTTCTGACCGATTACGTGGACAAACCTGTATATGGTGAGTAATCAGAAACATATAGTCATGTTGCCTGGTAATATAATTTACATGTTACATATTTAAATGTTCACTTTTTGATAGTTTCTTCAATACTCAATTGAAGATGAAACCTTTCAAAACTATATGGTGTATAAATTAAATTTCTCCGTTGTACATATTTGGATGTTTACTTTTTGATAGTTTCTTCGATACTCAATTGAAGATGAAACCTTTCAAAACTATATGGTATATAAATTAAATTTCTAAGTTGTAAGGTTTATAGTAGAAATTACATGCCATATATGTGTTGAGTGCTTCATATGTGTTGAGTCTTGAGTGTTTCATTAGTAAAATCCTAAAAATAAGGAAATCTAACAACTTCCCTAGAATTTAGTTTCTAATCAATAAAATATAAAAATATTAAATATTGATGATGAGGAAGCTTGAAAAGATGATATTCTTTACTATTTGTTTCTATAATGTCGATATCACCAGTCCCTATAATGCCCATATTCGGCCGAAGTAGAGAAACCTAAAAATTTATCATAATTAAATGGTAACTTATACTTTCAATCTAATGGCATATGTTGACTAAAATATTTCATCATAAAAACATTTGGATATTTGTTAGTCAAGGGAAAATTATTATTTTTATATTTTATTATTTTAATAAAATATATTTCATATTTTATTATTTTAATAAGATATATTTTATATTTTATTAAAATAATAAGATATATTTTATTAAATTGTTTACCATATAAATAGTTATATAGAAAATTAAAATGTATATGATGTATAATATTTTTTTTAAAAAGAATATAAAAATTATTATTTTAATAAAACATATTTTATTAAATTGTTTACAATATAAATAGTTATATAGAAAATTAAAGTTTATATGATGTATAATATTTTTTTTAAAGAAAGAATATAAAAGTTACAATATTTATAATTAAAATTGCAATGATAAAAATATAAATTATAAATTCATGTCATTTATTTTGTATTAAAAGTTGGTTATATCATTGATTCTATTTTTGACATAAGTGTTTTCTTGGTATTAGTTTATTATCCAACCTTGTTGTATTACTGGGTATATTTTCTTGAAATGCTGGTGAGGGTATTTTATATGCAGTTTTGACTTCTCCTTAATTTGAGAGTATGTTGCATAATATAGGAGAGCATTGTTCAATGCCTACTTCATTAAATGTTGGTGAATGTATTTTATATGTAGTTTTGACTTCTCCTTAATTTGAGAGTATGTTGCATAATATAGGAGAGCATTGTTCAATGTCTACTTCTCCATTTCCACATATTGACATAACTTTTCATCTCACTACTCCTTAGGTTGGGTTGTTCCCATCTTCAAATTTCATATCTCAACTTTGTGAACTAGTTCTTAAATTTGGAAAACATAATATTAAGGCAGGGACTAGTTGCTTTGCAACTATTATCCTTGTTGATTAATCTATCCGCTCAACTAGTTTGGTTCCAATGAGACTGACTCTATCTGCACTTCAAATATCCTGTAGCATACCTATTATTTTGTTGAGAAACTTGAACCATATTTTTTTGATATTCTATGTTAATAATGATGGGATCCAAACATGACATGCATATTCACAACTTGTCATGATGGGATCCAAACATGACATGCATATTCACGACTTGTCATGTCTCTCGATAAGCTTGAAAAAAATGCAATTCTACAAGATGGTATCCTAGTAAGATGGGCAGTTGGCAATGGGTCCCTTATTTTTAGAGATGTGGGTAGATGGCTATTGTGGTTTCACGATGTAAATGTATTGAAAAAAAATTGAGTGAAAGGTCTCGTATAGAATTTTTTTTTTGAGTGAAAGGTATCTTTTTCCAAACAAAAATGTGTGTTATTCAGACCTTCCCAATGAAAGTAACTACCTACTAGGCAAGGGAAAGTGAGACCTTCGCAAGGTGATCATTTAATTGGTTTTGAGCATTGATTCCAATTTTTTCATTGAGTTTTTAAAATGTTTATTTATTTTTCAAATAAACAAATCAATATTAATGACAAACAAAAGGAAACACATAGTAACTATTCTTTTGTTATAAATTCTTTTGAATTGAATCACAATTTTTTATTAGACAATGTTTTTCCCCCAATACTAAATTATTGTATATGATATTTTTCAAAAAGTCATTCATTGAAATTTTAATTTTAATTGTGCAATGTGTCTAAAATTACAAATAATTTTATGTCATTTTTAATTGTAAAATGTTTTTGGTATTATTGGTGCTTTAGTCTTTAGTTAAGGGATTATGTCATTTTTAATTGGGCAATGTGTCAGAGATTGCAAGTGATATTATGTCATTTTTAATTGTACAATGTACTGGAAATTACAAATGACATTATGATCTGGGATCCTACATGTTATGGTTTGAAAAAATGTTAACAAAATATATATTTCTTTATCGATTTAATAAAACTACAAAATAAAATTTTAAGACAGAGACTCATTGCTTTACAACTATTACCCTTGTCTTAATTCTAGAGTCTATTATTGACTATTGTAAAATTCACACTTCTACCTATTGGGTAAGCATGCACCATTTATATACTTTTGATAAGATGGGTCATGAATTTGTGCACTTTGAAAGGTTTATTTCCATCAACATCACACAAGTTATATGCTTCCATGCATCCACTACCTCGTGTCAAGTTATATGCTTCCAATCCACGTATCCACTACCTTGTGTTATGTGTTGATGTTTCCTATCTTATCTCTCAATCATAATTTAATGATAAATTCACCATTCCATCAATGTGTTTTTTATTGGATGATGTGTGAATTTGCAAGTTCCAAGCCATCGTTTCTAATATTTTCAACTTCCAACACTCCATGAATCTTATGATGACACATGTCCATTATAAAGTCATGTTGTGAAACTATTTGTCACTTGGGTTTTGGACAATTCATGCACCTTTGAGTGCTAAATTCACCGTGTCATTGATCTACTTTTCAATAGATTGCTCATGAATTTGCACTCCTTAAATTCTCCTTAGCAAAATTATAACAACTCTCAACACCATGCCTCTAAGGCATCACCGCACATGTCTTTTTTCCAAATCAGTTTAAAATGTCCTTTGGGGCCATCAAGGTATCTTTGATTCTATTCAAATACCTCACTCTAGTTTTGATTTACCAAATGACTCTTTCACATTATGTCGCTAGTCTTTGTCTCATTAAATAATTAATTTAATACTAGAACTCTATGTTCATCACTTGATTCATGTCAAGTTATGGTACCACACTTCAATATTACCCCTATTATATCAATATTCCATAGTTATTTTCTCTCATTTTTTTATACAACAATCAACAAGAGGGCGACATAGACTTCAAAATCAATTCTCTAAGAGAATTAGGCATGTTCAGTACCTATGAATTCAATTTCTAGTATTTTATCAATATCTAACTAGTAATTTCATGATCTTTTCCCTTTTCTCATAATAGTTTATTATACCATCTCTAGGTTAGTTGTGGTAAAAGAAAAAAAGAAGACATGAAAAACCTTCTAAACCTACTACCTTTGCTTCATCTAACAATTTTGTTGATATTGTATTTGAAGCTTATAAGGACTCCTCACTTATCCATTTTGTCAACCTTTTTGATGATGTGGTTGATACTATGACAAGAAAAATAAACCTCAATACCCTTAGGTTTTCGGATGAGGGTTGTGATAAGGATAAAAGAGGTTATGAAATTCCATAGGCATGTTGTTTAGCAAGAGCGATGGTTCATCTAGTTTATTTTTTCCAATATTTTGTCAAGTTGTGTTCTTAGAACTACAAATTTCAGTCTTGGAATATTTTGGCTACTTTAATTCTTGAGCATCCTTTTTAATTTGTAGAAAATTTGGTGGTCAAATGTTGGGAATTTCCATGGTATTTTCTTAATTATATGTTCTTGATTTGGATGCATATATTACCAAGTATCTGAATATAAGTCAAGAAGATAGGAGGTTAATACCATTAAAATTCATTGATTAGCTATCATTATTTCCAGACTAAAGACCCCCCTATTCTACTAGGATTTTTAGTAAATGGAATATTTTGGTAACTATCATATCTATGGTATTGGATAAAGAAAAATAATGAAACTATGGAATCCAATGTTTTAGAAATTGTGGATTTGGTGTCTCCCCTCCTGAGAAGAATTATGTTTCTCTTGATTATGTCGCTTTTTGATGTTATGCATGAGCCATTGATTTTTGTTTTTTCTATCAATAAAACTTTCACATATCAATCTTACCTTGTATACCTATTTATGTTTGGATAGCCTAATTCCTTTGACCATATAAAACCTAAAAGAATAAATGATTAAGAAAATTATGTTGTTGTCATTGGATAGTTTTCCAGGGCTATGTATAAGAATTATATGAAGGATTTTAAGAGGTTCATTGATCATTTTGCATTCACTAAATGTTCACTCATTTTAGGAATCCATCCTCTTAAATTTATTCTTGATTGCAATTTATCCCTTAATTTAGTCCCCAAGCTAAGGTTGAGTGATTGTTTCATCCATGAATACTTCACTATTATCAAATTATATGGTGCAAAATCGTAGCCCTATAAGCTCCCATTTTTTCTCACCACTACTGTGTTTTATGTAAATTTTTTCAAGTAGATGGACAATGTGGATGAATTATATATATATATATTTTTTAACAAGAACGAATATGTTTCATTAGTTGGCATTCTGGCAAGCCAGAATCAGAAAGTTACAAATCTAAAGAAGGACGGTGACCTCTAACAGTGCTGCCATCCTTCTTGTGAATGTCTTGGGGAACCAATCCCGTCTACTTCTGGAGCTAATTCGAGAGAATGACAAAAATTGCATACATGAATAAATTCTCACAAACTGTGAGCACAGTAAAAGACAGAAGCAAAGCATTAACCCGAGGGGGGTGGAATTTTCCTCTTAATGAAGGGATCCAGCTTTTTCTGAGAGCCTGAAGAGATGTTGGAGGCTGCCTCCTTTTCTCTGCGCTCTTTGTTGGTCTTTCGCCCTCGGGTGAGGGGTGGAGATGGAACTGAGTTGTTTTCAGAAGTGTCCACAGAATCGCTAGAGGGGACTGAATCTGTCAGACTTGCAGAGGCAGAGGGTGCCGGATCTGGAGCCCGAAATTCCTTCGCTGCTACTGGGCCCGGGGGGGTGGAGTCCGGAAGGCTTTCATTTGCCGGAGGAGCTTCCTTCGCTGTTGTTGCTTCTGGATCTAGGGCTTCATCTTCCTTCAGCGCATCAAAGCTGTTTTTATTTTCTAGAGGAACCTCTGTTGGATGAGTGGCCTTCGGAGCCTGGGGTAATGGATCCTTTCGCCTTGGTTGCCTTGATCGGTTTACTGGCTGAAAATCATCTTCTTTGACTGGTCCCTGCTCCTCAGGGACTTTGGGACAACTTTTTGCGAAATGACCGTATGCATGGCACCGGA
>JASDQU010245401.1:111460-121712 GCA_032191745.1 Picea mariana | reverse complement strand
GTATTTAGGTACCTAACATGGCCTCGTTGCTAGGACCCATTCTTTATTTTCACCATAGTGATGTTCACACACACTTAGGATTTCGTTTTCCTAAGGTTTTCCCTATGTTTACTAGTCATTTTTCAGTCTCCTATAGTCTAGGGAGAATATTCTCTTCAGTTCACACTTCAGTTTGATCAGTTGAGTGGAGTCTAGATGCCACATTAGGATCATCACCATACAACATTGGGATCATCACCAAGTAATGCACATTTTTCTTGGGATCATCACCATACTGGTGCATTACTCATGATTCCATGATCTCCTCCTCACTTCACTATGTTTCAGTCAGTTAACTGAAGACTGTGAGACTAGTTAACTCACACTAGGTGGAAATTAACTCCCGTAACTGCCTGAGAGACTAGACTAGGTGGCAGTTTACTCTCGTAATTGTCGTTGTGTGTCCATATCACTCTAGATCACCGCTATGATGCATTGGTTCTCCTCCAATGAGAATTAGTTGAGTTATACAGAGTAGATCATGTGTAAATTATCATTCATTCATTTGGTTAATATAATTCGTCCATTCTTTCTCTCATGTTTCTCTCTTTTCTCTTTCTCTCCAAACTGTGTATGTACTCTTGCTAGCTAGATCTTATTTGTGCAGGTTCATTCACATTTACAATATACTCCATTGCAACTCGGTAGAGGTGTCCTATATGAGTGCAAGACCTATTAACCCAAGATATTCATCCCAAACCTCAATGGTATAAATCTACATCATGCGAATAAATGAGTTGATGTCGAGCATGGTATAAATCTTATGATTATTGATAGTTGAGCTATACTGTTAATAGACGCAAGGGGCCCACCTGTTGTTCCTGATATTTTTCTAGGCTCAAAGAAAAATGTCAAGGCATCTCAAAGAAATGTTTCAATTGATAATAAAACCTTAATTCCCTAGTTTTAAATATAGGATTTCAATAATACTTACCAGAAATATAAAGAGGATTGATCTCATTCATTAAATTTTTTTAATCTTCAGGGGTATGGAAGCAGAATTAAGATGAACAAAAGTGAAATAAAAAGCAATGTATCCAATAAAGGTAAATACTACTCTTTGTCCAATAGAAGAAATAACAGTGAATTTGCCTGTGTCACGAGATTATTTAAAAAATATATAAACAAAATATCAATGTACAGGTCTTATTTTAATTACAGTAAAACAAAGGAAAGTATGTACCTGAATAACTGTTTTGAAACTTATTGCAGTGGAAGTTGTACCAAATTGTGGCACTTATAACACTCACAAACTAATTTGAATAAAATAATTCATGAAGACATATGAAAACATGAACAAGAAACACATAAACTCATGATATGAAATCAAGGAATCTCTTCCTTTTTGTAAATAAAAATCCATATTGAAAAAGCTTCAATATGCTTTGGGCCTCCAAATTCCCCTTTACAGTCTTTTTGAATAAATTTATACAGAGGAATTACAATAGAAATTGTTATTCGATCCTGGTGACATCTTCAAATTCTAAAAATGGATCAATTGGATTAGACAATCCCTGGATTTCTTCAACTACTAAAGATAAACCTTGTCATTTTGTTGACTGATTGCCCAAATTAAACCTGTAACAGATGTGAAAAAATAGGATCCATTGGATCAACCCTGATATGATATCATGACCATTGATCTTGCCTTTAATAATCCCACATTCACTAGGCATTTTTTTTACTTGGATTTGTATAGAAAATGATTTCATAATTGTTTTTATACAAGTGAAAGGGCTCCAGAACCTTGTTTCTATGTTACTTTTAAGCTGTGGGACCCAAATTTACCAATTGGACTTCTTTGAACACATGGAAGTTATTGATTTGTTGGAGCAGTGCTTCGCTAGTGTGCTTTACTTTAATAACTGGAATTGAATCTAGACCATTGATCGGTCTTATTTTCTGGAGGTCTGATATTTAATCTCAATTTTCCATCGGGGTGCATTTTCAGAGCTATAGAGAAGTTGAAGACTCCGATGAGGGAGGTCCGAGATTTAATCTCAATTGTTGATCTAGAGCCACAAGTGATGTGAGATATGCACCGTCCATCTATAGTGTACCATCAAAGTAAGGGTACAATCACTGACAATGTCAACTAGGACACGTGGCGACTTAACATATGTCCATACTAGTGTTGAAGTAAAATCCAGGTGTGAAACGTGTTACCCGATGGTTGGTTTTTCTCAAAGAACAATGTGGCATCATGGAAAGGGAGGACTTCGATATTGAATCTGAATCGTTGGTCAAAGGTGTCTTTGGAGTGATCTGGACCATTCATCGACAACGCTCGATCAGAGTGATCAAAGGTTGTGGGACTCTGCGGTTGGAACTCTGAGAATAAATAAGGATCATCTATCAGAGTGTCCCAAAGATGAAGGAGAATCGTCGATCTATTGTGCACAAAATTTAAAATGGCTTAGGCCTTGACGACGTCATGTTGACGTTGGTATGGAAACGTGGAAATCCAACATTGGTCCATGGTGGCGTTGAGGTGGTTGATAGGCATGACACGTGTCACCCAGTTTCAGAGTGTTGACCTATATATCTAGTGGGATTCCCATGTCCTCATGGCAGTCACTGATTGGAATTGGAAATGTTACGCTGATACACTGATGTGGCATCTCGCTAAAAACTTTTGGAGCCCGAGAATGAATATGGATTGTCCGTCAGTCTCACTTGATAAGGGTTCATGATCTCATTTGATTTGTCCATCAGATTGAGGTCAGTTGGAGTTCTATGATGAAGTTGGTTGAGGAGACTCTGACAGAAAGACTCTGAATTAAGTTTGGACTGTTGTCATGATGAGTCGCAAGTCGTCCATTGGTGAGCGCCTTTCATAGTGGTCAAGGGTTAAGGACTCTGAAACTACAACTCTACGGTTGAATCTTGATCGTTCGTTGGAGAAACCAACGAAAAATCCACACCATCCATCAAACAAAAAATCAATGGTCATGATTTAAAGACTGTCAGAACATTTTTTGGAGCATTCCAAATCTTTAGAACCCCAAAACACTACTTTGACCACATGGAAGAGATCTGTCCATCCATTTGAAACAAAATCGACGACATCTATGGAATCTGGAAACATCTCTGAAAGAAATTTTTCCATGAATTCATGCAAACTCTATTGGTAATTAAAAACTATCCGAGGCTGTGAAGGAGCAGTTTTCCAAGAAAAATCAGCTTATAATCTATGTTTTATGGGTTTAGAGCCGACAAGTCATCACACGTTAAAGCTTGTTTATTTTGGAGTTGTCCTAAATGTTGATTTTACCATTTTTTGATCAATGCTTCACATTCATCGTGATATACCTACAGGTAAACACAACTTTAAATCAATTAAAATATTATATATTCTAAATAAAACACACTTATTCCTAGTTAATATGTATATAAACTTTAATATACAAATACGACTAAGTCCTAAAGTAAGAATTGTTGGGTATGTGTTATATTCTTTGCATGACTAGTAGTAGTGTCCGCTACGTTGCACCAGGCGTGCATGGGGGTTTGAGGGGGGGTCGCAAGCAGTGCCCCCAAGAAAAAATAAATTTTCTCGAGAAACATGTCACATTTTTGCCTCGTTTTTCGTGTTGTCTCGATTTCCATGTCCATTGTTGGGCGGTTTTTCAGCACATGGTTTTTGTCGATGGTTTTCTATTTCTAGTTAAGGAATTAGGGTTTTTGACTAATCGAGGTCATTGGATTAGGGTTTTGGATGTCGTTGGCTCCTATATGTATATTGTATTGTAAACAATGTATCACTATGAATGAATATAGAATATGATGTTTTTCTCTATTTGGGTTTCTAGGGGACAAATATCTGTGTAATGTGTGTATTTTCCATTGTATCTTTTCTATTCTTTTACTAAAAAATATGTTTGCAGTAAATATTGTTCAAGGTTAAAATCTACATTTGGTATCAGAGCTTTGTTGGCTTCAGGGGTATGCCTTTGTGGTCAAGGGTTTGGCTCGGGATTGTGATAAGCCTTGTTACAATGGGAGATCTGTGGTATTGATTTTCCAGGTGAAAAGAAATGGCAGGCAGTTTGAAAATGGAGATCAATAAGTTTAATGGGCAAAGTTTTGAGTTGTGGAAGATCAAGATGGAAGATCTGCTGGTGGACAGAGATCCATGGATCCAGGTACTGCACCTACAGGAACTTCAACAGATGACTGGGAAAAGTTGGAGAGGAAGGCGAAGAGCACAATCCGACTGTGTCTCTCAGATTCAGTATTATTGAATGTGTCATGTTAGGGTCCTATAATTATAGGTAACTCGATTCTTCGATTGTTGATTTGGCATTGCCCCCGTGATGAAGACTTCTGGTTCGGCTGACCCCTTTTTTTCCCCTCCATCCATTTCGCCCGATCCTCCATCACCCTGCTACATCCTTCATCCACCTCTACGACACTCACTCCCTTATCCATTTGTCCCATTAGCTACATTTCGCCCGCCTTTCATCCCTGAATAAACAAACTTAGGATAGAAAACATTAATAAATGATTAGTGACAATTTTTTAAGATTAATTAGTGTAATAAAACAATATTAATTAAATTAATGTTGTTAGATTAATAAGCTAGGTTAATCTTGTTAGTAATTAATCAATTATTAATTAATTAAATGATAATTAAGTTAGTATTTAGGTTAATTTAGTTTAGTGTTAAACATTAATTAATATAAAACATTTGATAAAAAACATATAAAAAATAAAAAACCAAATATAATAAACATAACACAAAAAATTTAAAAAACATAAATATAAAACACGTAAAAAGAAACGTAATAAAACATTAAAACAAAATAAAAATAAAAATAAAAATAAAACAAAAAGGAAAAGAAAAACACGTAAAAAGAAACAAATAATAAAAAATTTAATAAAAAACAAAACAAAAAATTAAATGTCAAATCATTTCCCCCCCCGCAACTTAACATTCACACATCCCAAAAATTAATCCACGGACATAAATAATTTCGGACCCCCCCATGCTTTTTGAACTTTAACGGAGGAGGGGGGTTCGGAATAGTGGTATTGGGAGGGACACTTGTCACCTCCAGGTGATTTCGGACCCCCCCTCCCAATACCACTTACCACCTCGGGGGGGGGGTCTGGAATACCACTTACCTCTCCAAAACCGCCCTCCCCCATTTTCACAAAACCGTTGTTTTTCCAGTTTTGACCAGTCTTCTTCCGAAGCAGATTCTGGGCAAATGAAAACGAATTTTTAAAAACCGAGAGTTTTCTCAGTAACGGGATGAAGAACAAAAACCTCTCTTAGTTTTTTCACAGGTGCCACCATCTAGGATAATCGAAGCAATCTTTAAACCTCATTTTTCAGATTTTTGGTTTTTTCTGTTTCAGTCCTCTTTTTGAGGGAGATGTTTCGGTGAGCTGGAGATGAAATTGAAGAAACTGAAAGAGGTTTTTGGCCACCAAATTCTCATCTACAATAACCTCCTTAATTTTTTTCCCAGGTGTCATCATTAAAGAGAAACAAATGTTTGAGCGGACCCCCTTTTTGCAGAAATCCGGCCCGTCTTTCATGGCGGGCAGTTCAGGATTTTTGGGGATTTTTTGCTATTCTTGGCCGAGTTAGTTGAATCCGACCTCCTGAGCCTTGGGAGAGTCTGTTTTATAAATTCATATGATTTTAATGTAAAGGGGGGATCAGTCAGAGGACCATGGTTTAGTTTTTGTAAAGCAACTCATTGAGCTTTCTGTACTTTCATCAATTCAATAATACAATGGTATGCTGCAAGATTTTTGTGACTATTTCGACTGGTGATGTGCATCCCTCTTTGTAAATTTGTTTTCTCTGTTATCATAATTAATGTCTGCTTCTGAATTATTTCGAGAATATTAAGAACATAATTGGTTTTAATGTACCCTCTGCCTCTAGCTTGGTATAGTTTTTTATGTTTTCCACTGAAGATCAAACTCATAATTCTTAGTTGCTTTGTGTTTAATTAGATTTATTAACCTGTTCCATCTCTCCCATTTCATTTAAGTTAAAGGATCCATCGATTTGTCTACCTTGCCTTGCAAAGATTAGTCTATTAACATGGATTTTTGATCATTTGTTACAGTGACTCCATAGCCCATGGTTTCTCTTCTCTGCCCCTACCCAATTCTTAAAAACAAATCCTATTCTGTATAGCTAGCCTAATATCCTATTTCAAACAAATCTAAATTTGACAGAGAGATCCCTCTCTCAGTCTCAGAGGGATAGATCCCTGACTCGAAGCGGTTTTGATGTTGCCTCAGTGACTGCCTTCACAGCCTTGGGCAAATTACAGAGTGATAACATGTCAGAGGAAGCTACAACCAAATATTTATGGGATAAGTTGGGGAAGTTGTATCAGTGTAAGTCCCTAGTAAATAAACTTTTCATGAGAAATAAGTTGTATAACCTAAGGATGAGAGATGGAGAATTGGTAGCAGAGAATTTGAACACCTTCAATATTGTGGTAAGTCAGTTAGTATCTGTTGAGATTAAAATTTCAGATGAAGATAAGTATATCAGTTTACTATGCTCCTTACCAAACTCATGTGATAGTTTGGTTGTGGCCATATGTAGTAATATAACTGCCTTGAATTTTGATGAAGTGGTCTCATCCTTGTTGTCAGAGGAGATGAGACAGAAGAACATGGAAGGACAGATCACATATGCATTATTTGCAAGAGGACACTCCCAGGAAAGAAATAGATCTAAGCCCTAAAGTGGGATATCTAAGTCTAATGGTATATCTAATTCTCTTGGAAAGTTTGTAAAGGTATGCTGGAGATGTGGAAAAGAAGGGCACTACAAGAAGCAATGTAGATCCAAAATTGAGAAAAAAGAAGGGATCTGAAGAAGCTCCTTCTACAGAAGAAAAGACCTCCAAGGAATAAGGAGGGGATGTGTACTTGGATTCTTCAAGCACACATGGAGATCATGAGGCATGGTTGGTTGACTCAGGTGCATCCTTTCATATGACTCCCCATAGGGAGTGGTTCTATGAATATGAAAGGTATGATGAAGATAATGTTTTCCTAGGTGATGATTCGACAACCAAAAACATAGGACAAGGAAAAGTCAAGATGAGGCTCATAGATGGAAGGATTAGAACACTACCTAGTGTTCTTTACATCCTAGGTTTGGCCATAAATTTGAGTTCTATAAGAAAAATGGATGATGTAGGGGTAAAAACAATATTTGAAAAGGAAACCTGCAGGCTGGTTCGAGGAGCAATGGTGTTGTTGAAGGGAGTTCGGTTTGGAACTCTGTATAAGCTGTAAGGAAGCACTATTAGTGATGGGTGTAATATTTCCATTGTTCCTGATATTGGAGTTGAAAAAGAAAGAACTCCTACAGTCTTTGGAGACAAGGTTATGCTATGGCATCAGAGACTGGGGCATATCGAAAAGAAGGCTCTTCGACTACTACATGGTAAATTTATTCTTAAAGGTATGTTTAAATGCTCTCTGGATTTTGATTTATGTGAACATTATGTATATGGGAAGAAACATCAGGTAAGATTCCCCTTTGGTGCAACAAGGGCAGAAGGAATTTTATAGCTAGTTCATAGTGATGTGTTTGGACCTATGTCGATTCCATCATTGGGAAAATCTGTGTACTATGTCTCATTTATAGATGAATTCTCAAGGAATACTTGGATATATTTCCTCAGGAAGAAATATGAAGTCTTTGACATGTTTAAAGAGTTTAAGGCTCTTGTTGAGAATCAAATAGAGAAAATAATTAAGGTTTTGAGGACAGATAGTGGAGGAGAGTTCTGCGGGAATGAATTTGAATAATTCTGTAAGAAGTGAGATATAGAAAGGTAGAAGACTAGTCCATATACACCTCAACAGAATGGAGTTGCAGAAAGGATGAACATGATGCTGATGGAAAAAGTAAGGTGTATGCTCAGTGGTGTCAGGTTAGGGCAAGAATTATTGGTAGAGGTAGTGGGTACTGCTTGTTAGCTAGTCAACAGATCACCCTCATCAACGCTGGATGACAAGACTCCATAAGAGGTATGGACTGTTAAGAAACCTTCTCTCACACATCTCAAGGTATTTGGTTGTGAGGCCTATGTTCATGTTCCAAAGGAAAATATGAGTAAGCTAGATAAGAAGGCTAAAAAGTGTATTTTTATTGGGTATAAAGATGGTATCCAAGGTTATAAGCTTTGGAACCCAGAAACTAAGAAGGTTGTGTATAGCCAAGATGTGTTATTTAAAGAAATGAATGATATTGTTAAACATGAAGTCCTACCAAGTAAGGAAGAACCAGAGAAAATAGAGTTTGATTTAAAGGATGATGAATCAGACTCTACAAAAGAACAATAATCAAAAGAATAAGATCCTCATACTCAAGTATTGAGGAGATTGGTTTGAGAAAGAAGGATATTGGAAAGGTATACTCCATCTGATTTCCATTCAAAATTTTCTTTGTCTATTAATGATGATGATCCTAGAACTGTCAGGGAGGAAGTGGATTCAGAGGATGGAAAGCTCTAGAAAAAATCCATGGATGAAGAAATGACAGCCTTAGATAAGAATGAGGCTTGGGATCTAGTGGAGATGTCGACTGGAAGAAATCCCATTGGCAATAAATGGGTAGTTATAAAGAAGTTGAATGCAGAAGGAAAAGTGGAGAAACACAAATCTTGGTTAGTAGCAAAGGGTTATTCCCAGGTTGAGGGAATTGATTTTGGTGAGATTTTTTCTCATGTTGCCAAGTTAACTTCTATAAGATTTATGTTATCTGTTTTTGTCGCATTTGATTTTGAAGTAGAATAGATGAATGTGAAGAAAACATTCCTACATGGATATCTAGAAGAAGAAATCTATATGAAGGAACCATAAGGCTTTGTTGTGAAGGGAAAGAAGGAGACGTTATGCAAGTTGAAACATTCCTTGTATGGTTTAAAAAAATCACCAAGGATGTGGTATAAAAAATTTGATACCTATATGCTTGGACTTGGCTTCACAAGAAGCAAAGAGGATCATTGTGTATATTTTAAATTAATTGGTGATCATTTGATTTATTTGGTCTTGTATGTGGATGACATGTTGCTGATATGAAACAACAAGGAGATTATCCAGGATGTGAAAACTTAGTTGTCCTATAAATTTGACATGAAGGATCTAGATGCTTCAAATTTCATTTTGGGAATGGAAATTAAAAGAGATTGGAAAAAGAGGAAACTATGGTTAAATTAGAGAAAATATGTTGAGACAATATTGCAGAGGTTTAATATGCAGGAATGTAAACCGATCAAGGTCCCTATTCTTGTTGGTGTAAAGTTATATGTGGATCAGTGTCCCAAGACACAGGAAGAGGAGGACATGTCTCGTGTTCCATATGTGAGTGCAGTTGGTGGTTTGATGTATGCAATGGTTTGTAATATACCATACATTTCACATGCAGTGGGAGTTTTGAGCAGGTATATGTCAAAACCAGAGAAGGAGCATTGGACAACAGTAAAAAGGGTTTTCATGTATTTGCATGACACTGGATTATGCTACCAAGGAAGACTAGGACTGGACATAGTGTTAGACATACATGGATTTGTGGATGCGGACTGGGCTAAAGATATGGATCGTAGGAGATCTACAAGCGAGTATGTGTTTAACCCGTTTGGAGGAGCAATCAGTTGGATGAGAAAAATACGGGTTGTAGTGGCACTTTCAACTACAAAAGTTTAATACATGGCAACCACTCATGCAAGTAAGGAAGAAGTATGGTTACAAAGATTGTGTTCAGGTATTGGGTTGGTACAAAAAGATGTAAGGATAGATTGTGACAGTCATAGTGTAATTTTTTTGGTGAAGAACCCGACTTATCATTCAAAGACAAAGCATATTGATATTCAATATCACTTTTTGAGAGACATGGTTGAAGAAAAGAAAGTGTTGTTGATGAAGGTGTACACTTTGAAGAATGTTGCAGATTCATTAACAAAATATGTGAGCACTGAGAATTTCTCTTGGTGTAGAGGATCCATTGACATTGTTGCCCTGGATTGTTGACTATGTAACCTTGTAACCCCCTGTATGCAAAGAAAACAACACGTGGGAGGATGTTGGGTATGTGTTATATTCTTTGCACGACTAGTAGTAGTGTCTGCTACGTTGCGTTAGGTGCAGAGAGGGATTTGAGAGGGAGAACTAGGCCCCCCCTACACGGGGGTTCGGGAGCAGCGCCGACGAGAAACATTTT
>JASDQU010245401.1:69443-106581 GCA_032191745.1 Picea mariana | reverse complement strand
ATCATGGTATGTGTCACTTTTGATCATTGAAACCTTTAAATGTATGCATCTGATTCCTTTTATCTCTAACAACTGCTTGGATCTTACATTGGCCCACTTGACCATGATTGGGGGAATTGACAGGGTGCCATAGAAATCCCGTGCCCATAGGTTTTGGTTTGCCACTGGGGAATTTCTTAAGAGCCATCGTCTGCTTCCATCATAGCACCACTGTTTCATCTTGCCTCCCGCTCATTTAGCCCATTCCCCTTGTCCGGGCATTGCGTTGACCTATTTGTAAGATTGCACCTTATCTCATGGGAAGAAGGGGCTAAAGGCCCAAAAGGTAAAAGCAGTTGGTAAAGGACAAAAGCCTAAAATGAAACCTTGAGATGCTTCACCTAGGGATCCCCGAGAAGGCAATAAAAAGCCTCTCAACAAGAAACATGAGGGACTCGAAAAATAACAAACAAGATCCAGTCAGAGGATAGGTGGTCTCATCACGAGCCAACCTAATATGTTCATGGGTACCTAGCAATATGACATTGCCACCATATGGTTACCATGCCAGGGCCATGACCTTTGGTTTCATGGCCAAGGGAAAGGGGGTCTCATCACGAGCCATCCTTCTTATAAATGTGAAAGTACTTGTGGGTAACACTGTCAGCTCTGGTCTCCATACCAAGGCAATGTCCTCTGGTTAGCCCTTGAATAAAAAGAAAAATAAAATAAAAGAATAAAGCAAGAAATAGAATAAAGGCAAAAACAGGCTTAGATAAAATGCATCCATGACAAGTACAACTCACCTTCTACAAAGGCACCCACATATAACATTATCCTTGACCCTCACTGCACCCACATGTCTGGACATCCCCTAGCCACATCACCTCACTTACATGGCTTGGATGAAATATTCATGGAAACTTTCCTTTTCTTGTGGATACTAGATCAATAGGACATCTTGTCTTTTTCTCCAATCTTGTATTGCAGGTTTTTGTAATGTCTTTGAGCTATTGACTGATGTATCAGGGTTTTTTATGCATATGTTTAATAATATTGATGATGAGATGTGATTAACATTGCTATGATCCCTGTGACTGATGAGCCCATGGAGGGCGTAGCTTTTGATGTGCAGGACCATGCCCGACGGACATGTACCATTTGGATTGGTACACATGGGGAGATGACCAATTTGGACCTCCATGGGGCTGAAGAGCCCACCAGATGGATGCTGAGACCCCATCAGGGGGTAGAGACGGGATGGAGATGGATCAGGGCTTTTGCACCGAAGAGGAAGAGGATGTTCCATCAGAGGCACTCCGACAGGACTAGACCTAGGGGGAATGACCCATTTTCAGTGGAATGCTAGCCTTGGAAGGCTTAGGACATCCCAATATTCACCATGACATCATCCAACTTCATGGATGCTTTTGGAGGCAGACTGGGCAGCAGTGGCACATGTGGCATGTTGGAGAGGCCCCTAGGGGGCTAACGTTTTGCTCCTTGGTGTCTCATTTTCCCTAGAAAGGGATAGCGCCTCCCTTGAAGGGCCTTTCACTCTCATTTTTACTTGATTAGGGATTTTTACTGAACATTTAATGAAAAACATTATTATTTTTGTATTTTGGCCTTGTCGACCTTTTTATGACCTAAAAGTAAAATTAGGTCATTGATACACTATATATTGAGGGTTTTGACTCTCATTTTATCATCATCTTTCACTCACCACTTGGTGAAGTCTGAAATTTGCGCCCCATTTGGGTTATTGGCTGATTTGAGGAAGGCACACTTGTTGAAGGAAGAGATTTTTGGCATTCTATGGTGTTTTTCTTGAAGGAAGGTGTTACAACTAGGGTTTGCATGATTATTTTCTTGATGAATTGTAAGTATTTTTCTGCAAAAATTCTTGATTGAATGGTTGTAGTCTTATTTCTTACATGTATTTATAATTTGCTGAACCAAAACCCTAGGGGAAAAACACACAAGTAGGTCGTTGTCTCATGTCCCCTGATAGAATTTTTTTTTTGCTATTGAAGAAGAAGAAGAGAGCCTAGCCATAGATACACTCCTTTTTCTTCTTCCCTTAAGCTAGCCATACCTTTTGACTTCAAGAGGAAGAGGACGTCCCAGGCCAAGGTTGTCTACACCTAGGGCCATTTTCTTTTAGGGTTTGATGAAAGATCCTTGCCTTAGCAACACTCTCCCTCTTTAAACCCTCTTGTCTTGACTTTGCTTTTCATTTGAGCTAGCTATTTGTTGGGAAGGAGGAGAGAGCACGAGGCCTTGCTTTAGCAACACCAGAGTGAGCCTCTCTCCCCTAGGGTTATGATTTTGGAGCCCTGCTTTAGTAGCACTTCAAAACTTTCCCTCTAGTCCTTTGGAATCTCGTCCCCTTCAACTTGTGCGTCCTTCACTTTCTGAATCCATTTAACCCTAAGGCACTGATCTCTAGTCTCCCGCGTTGAAGTGAAATCAAATCCAAACACTCTTAAACCTCTTGAAATTGAAACCCTAACTACACTAACCCTATCCTAGACTAACTTACTAATCCTAAGTTGCTGACATCATCGTTGGATATTTCATCTTTATTGCAACAACGTTTTGACTTTTGAGTAATTGAATGGTAGTTGAAGGCATTAATTGAGTTAAGAAGTAATTTGCTACATTGATTGTCGTATCATTCAAGTATTTATTGATGAAGTGATATTAATGCTATTGCTATTTTGTAAACATTGACTTCGTCAACATTTACCTTTCAAATTGCTCACATTGAATATTAGATAGTCATTGATTTATATGAAGTACTAACCAAGATTGCACGTATCAGTCTCCTTGTTGTATTATCTTAAGCATGTGCTTTTCTTTTCTTTGGTTATACTCTATTATTGGTTGTTTAGCCAAGACTATCTGATTGGTGGTAATATGTGAAGGAGAACTTCGTCTTTGCGCTATTAGCCTTTGCCCTTTCAAAACCCCAGGTTACCCGGGACGTCTCCCCTGGGCCTAGTCTCCCTAAATAGAAAGAACCTCCCCATTGTGGTGACATTGGATGGGGAAGGTTCCTGTTTTTCCAGTTTGACCTGCTATTCCTTAGCCTTTTTTGTGTCTAGAAAATGTGCGATAACATTTTGGCATCGTTGTCGGGGAACACTGAGTCAATTCTCCTCAAATGACAAATCTTTTCGGTAAGCCTTATCTCTAGAGTTTTATCTATCAAGCTTACCTGGCGACTCCACTAGGGTGTCTTCCCTTATCCTTTGATAGTTTCAGGCAAATTATTTGGCGACTCCACTAAAATTTTTCAGCGTGCCACCCTACTCCCAAAATCTATGATATTTCCAAGTTATGGGACCATGGCACACTGGGAAAAAATGTATCTGAGTATTGATTTCAGAAGTTTTCAAGGATACCCAAATTACTTTGATACAAAATGGCTAGACAACTCTCCAACGTTCTTGGGCCTCCCATCTCCTCACATCATAAAAGTTTTGGATTATTTGAGCGAGATAAGGATGGGAGGAGAGGATGTTGTTATAAAGTTGTTCTTACTCAATCTGCCATCCTACTTAGAAGATCATTTTAAGGGTTGTTGCCAAGATAGAGGAATATCATCTTTCATACACCTCATCAGCAGGTTTGTTGATTTTACCAAACCACACTGCCAAACGTATGAAGATGCCCTTCATGATCTCACAATAGCCTTCGAACGTGGGCGATTCACTACTGAGATTGTGGCAGATCTCAGAAATGCACATCATGTTCAACATCAACAATCCTCTGACGTGAAAGAAGAGATTCATGAAGAACGTTGCCAATACCTTGAAGAGGAGCAAGATTTCTCCCATAATTCAACATAATGCAACAAAGATGTAACTAGAGACGTGAATTATGGGGATGAAGCACCAGTAACCGCTCTTCGGTCTGATGAAGCTCTCCAAGATCCTCTCCCTCCTGCACAAGATGAAGAGAATGAGGTAAGTCATTTCCCTTTCCAGTCTTTTGATGATACCTTGTTCTATGACTCAGAGAGTGAAGAGGAAATGGAACCCTTGGACAAGCTTGATCCTCTATGTCTCAAGACTGAAGATGCGAAGGCATATCTTCCAATTGATGAAATTATCCGAACACTTGAAGCTCCTGCACAGGAAGGATTAAACAAGGTGAGTTACTTCCCTTTCCAAATTTTTAATAAGTCTCTATCTTATGATATGGAAAGTGAAGAAGTTCCGAATGTTTTAACCCCTTCATGTTATGATAGAGATAATGACTTTCTTGATAATTTTGATGAATTCATACATGTCAGGAAACGTGGATGGGATATGATTAGATATGATGGCAATCCCATGTACGATATTTATGGTCCTTTCCAAAGTTTTCCTTTGCATTTATCACATGAAGTTACTAATAATTTTGATATTTGGCAACAAGAACCTGACCTTATTCATAGACCCAAGGATGACCTAATGCTATGCTCTCCAGTTAATTTTTGGTCGTACCTTGAGGACTTTAATGACTATCCATCTGAGCACTTAGATTTATCCTATGAAGAAAGTTATCAACCAATGTTATGCTCAGATATTGATAAAAATAAGGAAGTTCCTTCCCTGAAGCAGGATACTTGTGATAAGATTTTCCAACCCCCTTTGATCACTTTACCACCCTATGTCACTAAAGGTGTGGTTTGGAAACATGTCCCTTATCCAATGTCTCGAGGCCCACAGGTCCTAGACATGGAGTACCGAGAGAAGGATTGACCTGAGCATGGCTCTGGAGGGCCCATCCTTTTCTTCTTCCATCAACTTTATCTTGTCAGCAGCAACAACATCCATCACCATCGGCTTGGTCCTGTATCAGAAGAGGTTATTGCTCCATGAGGTAATTGGTCCAGGTATCATGGTATGTGTCACTTTTGATCATTGAAACCTTTAAATATATGCATCTGATTCCTTTGATCTCTAACAATTGCTTGGATCTTACATTGGCCCACTTGACCATTATTGCGGGAATTGACAGGGTGCCCTAGCAAGCCTGTTCCCATAGGTTTTGGTTTTCCACTAGGGAATTTCTGAAGAGCCATTGTCCGCTTCCATCATATCACCACTGTTTCATCTTGTCTCCCACTCATTTATCCCATTCCCCTTGTCCAGGAATTGGGTTGACCTATTTGTAAGATTGCACCTTATCTTGTGGGAAGAAGTGACTAAAGGCCCAGAAGGTAAAAGAAACTGGTAAAAGACAAAAGCCTAAAATGAAACCTCAAGATGCTTCGCCCAGGGATCCCCGAGAAGGCAATAAAAAGACTCTCAGCAAGAAACATGAGGGACTCGGAAAATAAAAAACAAGATCTAGTCAGAGGATAGGGGGTCTCATCACGAGCCAACCTATTAGGTTCATGGGTACCTAGCAATATGACATTGCCACCATCTGGTTACCATGCCAAGGCAGTGACCTTTGGTTGCATGGCCAAGGGAAAGGGGGTCTCATCACGAGCCAACCTTCTCATCTTTGTGAAAGTACTTGTTGGTAACAATGACATTTCTGGTCACCATACCAAGGCAGTGTCCTTTGGTTATCCCTTGAATAAAAAGAAAAAGCAAATAAAAGAATAAAGCAAGGAAAAGAATAAATGCAAAAATGGGCTTGGAAAAAATGCATCCATGATAGGTACAACTCAACTTCTACAAAGGCTCCCACAGATAACATTATGCATCCTTGACCCTCACTGCACCCACATGTCTGGACATCCCCTAGCCACATCACCTCACTTACATGGATTGGATGAAATCTTCATGGAAACTTTCCTTTTCTTATGGATACTAGCCCAATAGGACGTCTTGTCTTTTTCTCCAGTCTTGTGTTGCAAGTTTTTGTAATGTATTTGAGCTATTGACTGATGTATCAGGGCTTTTTATGCAGATGTTTAATAATATTGATGATGAGATGTGATTAACATTGCTATGATCCCGGTGAGTGATGAGCCCATGGAGGGCATAGATTTTGATGTGCAGGACCATGCCCGACGGACAGGTACCATTTGGACTGATACACATGGGGAGATGACCAATTCGGACCTCCATGGGGCTGAAGAGACCACCAGATGGATGCTGAGACCCCATCAGGGGGTAGAGACAGGATGGAGATGGATCAGGGCTTTTGCACCGAAGAGGTAGAGGATGTTTCATCAGAGGCACTTCGACAGGACTAGACCTAGGGGGAATGACCCCTTTTCAGTGGAACGCTAGCCTCATAAGGCTTAGGATGTCCACATCTTCACCATGACATCATCCAGCTTCATGGATGCTTTTGGAGGCAGACTAGGCAACAGTGGCACATGTGGCATGTTGGAGAGGCCCCTGGGAGGCTAACGTTTTTCTCCTTGGTGTCTCATTTTCCCTAGAAAGGGATAGCGCCTCCCTTGAAGGGGCCTTCACTCTCATTTTTACTTGATTAAGGATTTTTACTGAACATTTAATGCAAAACAATATTATTTTGGTATTTTGGCCTTGTCGGCCTTTTTATGACCTAGAAGTAAAATTAGGTCATTGATACACTATATATTGAGGGTTTTGACTCTCATTTTATCATCATCTTTCACTCACCACTTGGTGAGGTCTGAAATTTCTGGCCCATTTGGGTTATTGGCTGATTTGAGGAAGGCACATTTTTTGAAGGAAGAGATTTTTGGCATTCTATGGTGTTTTTCTTGAAGGAAGGTGTTACACCTAGGGTCTGCATGATTATTTTCTTGATGAATTGTAAGTATTTTTCTGCAAAACTTCTTGATTGAATGGTTGTAGTCTTATTTCTTGCATGTATTTATAATTTGCTGAACCAAAAACCTAGGGGACAAACACACAAGTAGGTCGTTGTCTCATGTCCCTTGATAGAATTTTTTTTTTCCATTGAAGAAGAATAAGAGAGCCTAGCCATAGCTACACTCCTTTTTCTTATTCCCTTAAGCTAGTCATACCTTTTGACTTCAAGAGGAAGAGGACGTCCCAGGTCTAGGTTGTCTACACCTAGGGCCGTTTTCTTTTAGGGTTTGATGAAAGAGCCTTGCCTTAGCAACACTGTCCCTCTTTAAACCCTCTTGTCTTGACTTTGCTTTTGATTTGAGCTAGCTATTTGCCGAGAAGGAGGAGAGAGCACGAGGCCTTGCTTTAGCAACACCGGAGTGAGCCTCTCTCCCCTAGGGTTATGATTTTGGAGCCCTGATTTAGCAGCACTTCAAAACTTTCCCTCTGATCCTTTGGAATCTCGTCCCCTTCAACTTGTGTGTCCTTCACTTTCTGACTCCATTTAACCCTAAGGCACTGGTCTCTAGTCTCCCGCGTTGAAGTGAAATCAAATCCAAACACTCTCAAACCTCTTGAAATTGAAACCCTAACTACACTAACCCTAGCCTAGACTAACTTACTAACCCTAAGTTGATGACGTCATCATTGAATATTTCAACTTTATTGCAACAACATTTTGACTTTTGAGTAATTGAATGGTAGTTGAAGGCATTAATTGAGTTAAGAAGTTATTTGCTACATTGATTGTCGTATCATTCAAGTATTTATTGATGAAGTGATATTAATGCCGTTGTTATTTTTTAAACATTGACTTCGTCAACATTTACCTTTCAAATTGCTCACATTGAATATCATAGTCATTGATTTATATGAAGTACTAACCAAGATTGCACGTATTAGTCTCCTTGTTGTATTATCTTAAGCATGTGCTTTTCTTTTCTTTGGTTATACTCTATTATTGGCTGTTTAGCTGGGACTATCTGATTGGCGGTAATCTGTGAAGGGGAACTTCGTCTTTGTGTTGTTAGCCTTTGCCCTTTCAAAACCCCAGGTTACCGGGGACGTCTCCCCTGGGCCTAGCCTCCCTAAATAGAAAGAACCTCCCCATTGTGGTGACATTGGGTGGGGAAGGTTCTTGTTTTGCCAGTTTGACCTGCCATTCCTTAGCCTTTTTTGTGTCTACAAACTGTGCGATAACACTTGCCATCTATCTTTAAAGTTTTACTTGATTGCTTTGAAGTGTGGGAAATAAATGTGTGAAATCACACAAGGGATGATATATTCTTTTGATAAAAATAAAGTAGGATTGTGTACACATATGGGTATACTCTGATATTAATTTTTTCTCAATTTTAACTATACCTTTTTCTAATGGGTAGAATTTATATGTGATCATTTATATGATTAAGGTTTAACCTTGAGAAAACTAATTAGCTATAGTCTAATATCAAAGATTAATTTTCAAAATATCACCATAAACATACTTTTTCAATTAAAATAAAGAAATGAAGAATAATTTTCACCAATCTTGTAAAAACAACATGTAAGTTTTAAATTCTATTGACTAGATCTATCATTTCTATAAAGATTTGAGTAAGATAGAAAGGTTTAACTTCATTTATTCAGAAAAAAACAAATTGAAACTAATGATGTTCATATGAATCAAAACAACTTCTAATTAATCACAAACAAAACAAATTATATTCTTCAACTGAAAATTGTTATCAGTTTGAAGAAATTTATTAACTAGAAAAGAAATAACACTCAATTAGCCATAATTGGGTTGTAATTCATAAAATGAGTTTTTAACCCATTAGGGCTTGAAAATAAAATTAAATGCAAATGTCAATCAAAACCAAACTGATATCTACAATGAGAAAAATGAGTAAAGCTATCTACTGAATAAAATGTTTTAAATAACAGCCATTGACAAGGAATAGCGCTTTCAAAATTTCTCCATCCAAATTTTGAATAGAGAAGGAATTTTTCCCTTCTACGACTGAAATATTGAAAGGTCCATACCACAAGTGAACAAAATTTCCACGTTTTCCAATATCTTCCCTTCTAGTGTCCCATCTCAAACCTAAATCTCTAGGAAGGAAATTATGTCTTTAGACTTTTTTTTTATCAAAAATGGCTTTCATCATGTCATGGTATTCTTGAAACTTTTCATTCACCTGTTCTATGTTTTGTTGCACTTCAATCAATTGATTTATTCTTCTGGTTAAATCATTAGTCTCTTCATCAATTTCCTGAAATATTTTCATAACACGCAAAGCAAGGTTAATAGGTAAAGTAACATCCATGCCATAAATCAATTGAAAAGGAGAAATTCCTATTGAATTTTTTGTGATGATTTTGTTTGCCCATAGAGCATATTTTAAATGAGTATGCCAAGATTTCTTGTTATCGGTCAATTTTTTTTTTATAATTCTCATTAAACTCTTATTTGAATATTCTTCCAATCCATTGCCCTGAGGATAATAGGTTTTTGAATGACCTAGTATTATATGATATTTTTGACAAAAATTAATCATGGCTACAGATTTAAATTCTTGTGCATTGCCTGTGATAATTTTTTGTGAACAACCAAATCTGGCTAGGATATTTTCTTCAAGGAAGTTAATTACCACTGCATCAGTTGCATTTCTAGTTGGAATTGCTTCCACCCATTTAGAAAAATAGTCAGTTGCAGTACGAATCCACTTATGTTGAGCACTGGGATAATGATGAATTTCTTGGATGAAATATAAACCCCACTATTGAAAATGAGCTTTAGCCTTAACTGGTACTAAGGGTAAGGAGGGTAGGTATTGTTTTCCTGCAAAAAATTGACATTCTCTACAGGACCTAACTTTTTCATTTACATTTGAAAATAATTTAGGCCAATAATATTTGTCTCTTAGGATTTTATATGTTGTAGCCCTCCATGCATGATGTCCCCCACATATCCATTTGTGAAATTCATCAATTCAATTTTCAGTTTCAGACTCAACAGGGAAATTTAACAGAAAACCTAATGGATCTTTCCAGTAAATATTTTCACTTATTATGCGATATTTGATGGCTTGTAATTTAATTGATCTAGATTTTGTTGAAGTTAGATTAGATGGACATTGAAGTGCTTGTAGGTATGAAAAAATATCTTTGTACCAAGGAGAAGAGGAATTTTTTTATTTATCCTGTTCACAGATTGTTTCTCATTAGTTTATTCTACTTCTATTGAAGAACTTTCAGAAGTTTAAGTGATAAGATTGATTCCTAGGGCTTTGTAGTTATATTCAACCAACAACTTTGCTAGACCTTGACCTTTAATTAGCTTGGTAGGTTTGATTTCAAGGTCATATTCTTGTATTTTAGCCAACCATCAATGTTAGGCTGACTCATAATTTCTTTAACTATGCTATTAGGAATGTATGCAATGATTTTAGAATGAAAAATATAAATCCTAAAAGACTTTAATGCTTTTACCATTGCATAAGCTTGTTTTTCCATAATATTATATTTTAATTCTTAATCCATAAGGATTTTACTGAAGAAAGCAATTGTTTTTTCAAAACCTTCATCATTTTTTTGTAAAAGAACAACATCTATAATATTTTCAGAAGCAAATGAGAATATAAGAAATTATTTTGAATAATTGGGACTTACCAATACTGGTGTTTCTCCTAGAGATTTCTTAATGTGTTGAAATGAAATTTTTTCTTATGTTGACCATTTAACCCCGTTGTCTTTTTTCAACATATATGTTAAGAGCTTAACAATCTCTGCAAAGTTAGGGATGAGCCTCCTCAAAAAATTGATTCTACCTAAAAATGATTGGATCTTTTTTTGTTGTTGTAGGTAAATGTGTATTGTTTATTGCCTCAATTATGTTTGAAACAATTTTGATTCCTTCTTTAGAAACAATATGAACTAGTAACTTTCCCTCCATAGAAAAATGAGATTTTTTAGGGTTTAATGATAAGACACGTTTCTTTCATTTTTCAAAAGTTTGTCTAAGATGTTTCATATGCTCTTCATCAGAATCAGAAAACACTGTCAAATCATCCAAATAAATAACTACAAACTTATCTTTTTCACCCACAAATGCAATATCCATGGATTTTTGGAACATGTCCCCTACATTCATTAAACCAAATGGCATTTTATCATACATAAAGGTGCCCCATGGTGTGGTAAATGTAGTTTTCTCTCTGTCTTCCTCTGTAATGCAATATGATTATAACCAAAGAAGACATCGATCATATAAATTCTATTGGCTCCTACAACGCTTTGTAGAATATGGTCCGTTTTTGGAAGTGGATAGTTATCCTTCAATGATGATCCATTAAGATTCCTAAAATATACACATAATTTAATTTCCCCATTCTTTTTTCTTACAGGCACAAGATTATCCACCAAAATAGAATATCTAAGTGGTAAAATCATTTTTGCATCTAATAATTTCTTAAGTTCTTTCTCTATGACAGGAAGTAAGATGGGGTTAATCTGCCTAAGATTATGCCTGAAAGGTTTCACACCAGGTTTCAATGGAATTTTGTGTTGTATAATGTTGGTATCATAAGTTCGAAGGTCTTCATATGACCAGGAAAAAATTCCACCATATTCCTTGAGTAACTCAACATATTTATGTTTTTGTTCAGTAAGCATATATTTGGATAGTTTTAAAAATTTAGGATTCTTTTCAGTCCCAATATTACAATCTTCCACTTCATCTAATTGTGTTTGTACAAAGGTTTTTAAAGGAGTTTCATTCTGATGAAAAATTCTTTCTAATGGTATTAAACCTTTTGGAATTTGATTATTTTTTAACAATAACATTTGGTGATCAACGATTTTATTTTTGAAGTCTTCATCAGTCTTATTTTCCCGTTGTGTCTAATTCACATAATTTTGATTTTCCTTATCTATGTGAATTTCAAAAGATTCTTCTATCATTTCTAGGAATTTTTTGATATGTTGATCATCCTCAAAGACTTGCCAATGTTGGAGGTTATCTGGAATGGAAGGCCTATGCTTTAGTTGAATTTGATATTTTAAACTTGTGGCATTTGGTGGTCTAAAAGTACTAGTTGAAACAACCAAGGAATCTGCTGGTTGATTATGAATTATGGGTATTACATGAATATTGAATGACAAAAAAATGTTTTCAATCAAGTCCCATACACAGTTTCTATATTATCTTATCTTTGGATGTTTGGCTTGATAGATTTGCTTGATTTGTTTAACTATTAATTCAACATCTCCATAAACCACTAAATGTTTGATTTTCAATTTTCTAGTTGTTTCTAGGCTTATCACCAAAGCTTCATATTCACAAACATTATTTGTAGAATTTGTTTCAAACTGTAATATAAAATAGAAAAGGATAATTTTATCACCTGAAGAAGATACAAATAAGATATCGACTCCATATCCTTCCCATGAAGTGGCACCATCAAAATACATATTCCGCATCCCTTCTTCAATATTAACAAGAATTTCACAATCATCAATTTGTTTTGTTTTTGAACAATTTTCTAAGTCACTATTTATAGATAATATACAACCTCCCAAATCTTGGTCAACAACATACACAATATAATTGTTGGGATTTTTTGGATCACTAATTATATATGCCAGTTTGGTTTCCCTGTATAATCTATTATATTTCCCACCAAAAAGTGGAATTGTGGCATAAGTCATGTCTACCTGTAAATATCCTCCTACTTTGGCTCCCCAAGATCTTGAAAGAAGCATCCCATATTTTTCTGGCACATCAGCCACAACTACATCCATTAAGATACTTTTTACAAGGATTTGGGATAAGTTTACTAACAAGTCTTTAATCATTCCAAGACACTTCACTTTCCTGGAGTCAAACAAATAAAGATCTCGATAAGGTTTTGTTATTTGTAATCCAAATTTTTCCATAATTATCTTGGGCATAAGATTATGTGGTGCACCTGAGTCTAACATGAAATTATGTAAAAGGCGATCATGTAAAATCATCGAAATGTAAAATCGGACTACTGAATCACCATTATCTTCAATATTAGGTCCAAACATTATTGTAGGATGTTAATCCTGAAGATTAATAGTATCAACATGAATCTGAAAAAATTGTGATCTTTGAAATTTGCTTCTTAAACAATGGACTCTTAGTCAATTCTAGTAGAGGTACTAGAATTTTGATTTTGCATAATTCATGTTCCAGATTAAAAGAACTGACTAATTTTTCTGGTTCTTTTGGTTCATTTTCTACTACCTTAGCTCTTGGCTAATCAGACTGTTGTATTGGAGTAATAACTTCTTTAATTTTATCTTTTATCAAGTTTTTATTTGGTTGACTAGAATCAACCATCTTGTTATTCTTTGGTGTAGGTCTCAGGTCATATTTATTATGCAACTCAGCTTGAATTGCATAAAAAAATAACCTATACTGAGGAGAAGGTGTATCAACATTGTACATATTCTCTTCATTAAAAATTGACCAAAACTAAGTGATTGTTCATACTCTTCTTGAATCTCATGTGGATTAACCTCATCATCATCGTCTAAGTTCATTGCTTCTTCTGCATTCTCATTTTCTTGATCTTCATGCCCCTCTAACATATTTTCATATTTCAAGGGATCTTGAATTTGATGATCATTGTTCCTAGGAGGTATTTGTTGAAAATGAGGATTAAAATTCCTTCTAAATTGATTAGGGTTTCTAATATTAGGTTCATGTTTAACCCTATCAACTTCCATTCTGACTAATTTATTAGACAAATCTTTTATTAATTTATCGATTTCCTCAATTTTTCATCTTAAGAATTTTTATTTGAACTAGATGAACCTCCATGTTCTATAAATTTTCTTGTTTCTCTAATCCTTGTTTCAGATTTAACTTTAAATTTCCCAGAGGCCATCATATTATATTCAATTTGAATTCCATCCTCTTTCGTATCAGATAAAGTTCTAGACCTTCTTTCCCTTAAAAGTAAGGGAAAATATGGGTCAAAAGCTCCTGCAAAGGTGACCTTTGCAGCTGGTTCTGAAGGCTTAACATCAATTGGAATTTTACTATAAGTCTTATTGAATATTTTAATGAAATCAGAGATTGATTCATTATTATTTCGTTTCAAAGCTCCAAATTTAGTTAGATAGTAAAGATGATCTTTCTTCTCACCCCACTACCTAAGAAAAGCAGTTTCTAGAGAATCCCAAGAATTTAAGGAATTTGGTAGGAGCCTCTTCAACCAAGTTCTCAACCCCCCCCCCCTAAAGGTTTGTACAAAAAGTCTCATATTGTACATCCTCGTGTTCAAGACCAAAATTATCAGCAAATTCATCAAAAAAGGATAAATGTTGATCTACAATTGTGACCTCATTCTCATTACTGAATTTAGGAAGCATTTTTAAATAATTGTCAGGAAGATCATTAAGATTCACATGCAGTACGAGGGGAGCATATATAGTTGCAGCCTTATTAAACACTCTAGGAGGAGGTGGGGGTTGTTGTTGTGAGATTTTCCTGGCCATTATGTCTAGAAGAAGTTTTTGATGATTGAAAGAAGGATTATAAAAAGTTTTGAAAGCTTCTTCCCCTAAATTTTGAGTACCTGAAGGAAAGAAAAGAGAAACTAATGGTATATGTTCAAGTGAATAAGAAGGTATTGATGAGGGTCTGTAAATGAGTTCTTGGGAAAGAAGAAAATAACTCAAGGGAGAAAGAGGCTTAGAAATAATCAAATGTAGATTCCTCTTCAACCTTTCTAGGAGAAAAGAAAAGATATTATATAACAATTGAAAAATCTGAATAAAAATAAGTTTTTGATCGAGTAGTTATGTGAAGTTGATCTTTAGAAAATTCAAGAATAGTAACCCTAAGCTCTGGAAAATTGACCTTTAATTTTGAGAAATCAACTTTTGTTTCCAATTCTATACTTTCAGGTTTTACAAGAGTAGGTTTATCTTCATAAATAAATTCAAAACTCTTAAGTTTCATATCATAAGTATAAACTAGATGATTGTAATGGTAATTTTCAAGTCACAATCTCCAAGATTAGAAGTACTAGTTCCTAAATAACTATCTTTTAATTCAAAAGAACTAGTTGTTACTTCAGGAAATTTAATTTGAATTTCATATGAACTAGATTTTGATTTAGAAACTGTCAATTTAGATTTAGAATTACTAGTCTTTGCTCTAGAAGAATTAACTTTTGATTGAGTTCCTTTAGGTTGAAAAATATTACCTAAAGAAGAAGCAAATCTTTGGTGTGCACTTTTGTATCGGAGAAACTTTTCTGGATTTGATACAAGTGTGATCTTCTTTTGATCAGGATTACGCCTTGTATTATTCCTTCTGAATGTCAGGTTTGAAATAGAGAAGACACCAATAAATTCAGTAGGTTTTTTCAAACTATGGAGTCACCAGGTGAAGAGTGATTAAAGAGCTTGCATGTGTCTGATTGTGTTCACCATCAGAAATCAGATCTTTTAATATTGTACTCTAGGGAAGATAAGTCTTTCAAATATTTTCCCCGGCAACAACGCCAAAAAAATGTTGTTCTTGAGATTTTTCTAGGCTCAAAGAACAATGTCAAGGCATCTCAAAGAAATGTTTCAATTGATAATAAAACCTTAATGCCCTAGTTTTAAATATAGGATTTCAGTAATAATTACGAAAAATATAAAGAGGCCTGATCTCATTCATTAAGTTATTTTAATCTTCAGGGGTATGGAAGTAGAATTAAGATGAACAAAAGTGAAACAAAAAGGAATGTATCCAATAAAGATAAATATTACTCTTTGTCCAATAGAAGAAATAATAGTGAATTTGCCTGTGCCACGAGATTATTTAAAAAATATATAAACAAAATATCAATGTACAAGTCTTGTTTTACTTACAATAAAACAAAGGAAAGTATGTACCTGAATAATTCTTTTGAAACTTATTGTAGTGGAAGTTGTACCAAATTGCAGCACTTATAACACTCGCAAACTAATTTGAATAAAATAATTCATGAAGACATATGAAAACATGAACAAGAAACACATAAACTCATGGTATGAAATCAAGGAATCTCTTCCTTCTATAAATAAAAAGCCATATTGAAAAAGCTTCAATATGCTCCGGGCCTCCAAATTCCCCTTTACAGTCTTTTTGAATAAATTTATACAGAGGAATTGCAATAGAAATTGTTATTCGATCCCGATGACATCTTCAAATTCTAAAAATGGAATAACAGTGAAATTTTATGTGTCACAAGATTATTTTAAAAAAATATAAACAAAATAGCAAGGTACATATCTTATTTTAATTACAGTAAAACAAAGGAAAGTTTGTAACTTAATAATTGTTTTGAAACTTAGTAGAGTAGATGTTGTACCAAATTGCAACATTTATAACACTGGCAAACTAATTTGAATAAAATGATTCATGAAGAGATATGAAAAAATGAACAAGAAACACATAAACTCATTATATGAAATAGAGAAGTTGAATACTACGATGAGGGAGGTCTGAGATTTAATCTCCATCGCTGATCTAAAGCCACAAGTGATGTGAGATGTAGACCGTACATCTATAGTGTATCATCAATCAACATGAAATGTACATCAAGGGATGTGTTGAAGAGAGAATATTACTAAGTAACATTGACACAAGAATGGCCGATATGGATGGTCAACAAGACAGAAAATGGTTGACTCGAGATTATTTCCCTTGAACATATAGGAACAACTCATGATAGACTTGGAAACCTGACTCAATGAGAACCACTTGGTATAGTGCAATGATGCAGGAGGCATTGAAGCACTCTCCATAATGATCGTGTTACCAACCAAACCAACATCCCATCAAGGTCCTCATGTTTCTAGAGTGGTACCACAAAGTTAGGTGTCCAAATGTCACCATAACATCTGCATGTTCCATGTTTGAGCCAAACTACTACGCTAATAGAATCTGGGAGGCTTCCCTAAACAACACTTCACCACAAGGATTAGTAGACTAGTGCCTATGAAAAAAAACACTAAGTGAAGGTAGGAGTTAATTATTTAAATAACCCTTGTTATTTATAACAATGAACTAAAAAGTAAACTCATACCAACAAGCCAAGCTCACCCAAATATCAAGAAATATGACACTAAACAAATAGAAAAGGATGAGGTAGATATCCTTACCACTTTATCGAAATATTTTTCTTGATGTACCTGATAATAGGTGGTTTGAAATGCAGTGCTTCCTTTCTGTTCAAAGATATCGAATCTACAAAATGACAACAAAACACGGAAAACAACAAAGAGAATGGCCTTTCTACGCCCCCCACAAGTGTAGAAACACTATGGATCACTAGATTTGTGGGTTGAGATGTTATGGAAACAAGATATGAATGTTTATATATGCCCTAGAACCTTGGATCTGCAACAGAAGATGATTTCCAGTAGGCTAGAAATCACTCTTGTAGATCTAGGGTTCAAATCCCTTTAAGGTCAAAACCCAAGAACAAATTCCAGCTAACAAGAGGACTTGTTGGGGCTAAGATTTGGCTTATATAACCAGAAATAAAGGATGGTGTCTGATTAAAAGAAAATCTGGAAATGAGATAACAGGTTCGTGGGATGTTTTAACTTACCAAAGCACCCTTTATGAGAGAGAAAAGTGGAAGTAGAAGTGTTATAAGTTGGTTGTAATAATGCAGATATGCACACTTTCTCAACTAAAACCCATGTAAAATACAATCACAATTTCCAACAAAAAACTTATCTTTGTGGTAGAGAAATTATCTAAAGAAAAATCCCCAATAGATCTATTATATTTTAAGACAAAAATTGAAATGCAAAGCTAGGGTAATATTTGTTTGTGTTTTTATATTTTATAAAATCAAAACAAAAGGAGATTTTAGATTTTGAATAAAATGGTTGAAGAATGTGTTTTTTTACCTTTTTACCTTCGATTACCTCTTGGTATGAGAGATTGCGACCCAACAAGTCTTAGATTGACCTTGGTAAATTCCTAGTGATTGGGCTTGGATTCGAAGGACTAATATCCCCCAATACTAGAAATTGAAGATGGATTACTTCTCAAGGCTTGCATGGAAAACTCCTTAGTAGGATGGTTTCCAAACCAACAAATAAATTTTGGCCAAAGTGAGAACCGACCACCGGTTGAAGCTAATTCCAAGGAAGTTGGTCCAACAACTTGGGTTTGAACCGCTAAGAACCAAAAAATAAAATGAAGAGACAAGGAGTCTAGTTCCCTTCTTCCAAGTGACTATGTATCCCCTCAAATGGATTGAATGGTGAGTTTTTACAAATGCCTAATAATAATCCCCAATAATGCACAATGAACCTTAGTCAAGAAAGACAAGCATTAAAGAAAATCAATTCACAAAGACACAAAGACACAAGAAGTAAAGCTTCAACAACATGAATGAAAGGAAGGGTTAACCTTATATAGATTTTCATTAAACTACTAGTTTTCTCTCCATATCAAAATAATAATAATTGGCTTGTCATCCATAAGCCGGAGACTAAGTCATTATAATAAAAAAAATGTTTTTAACAGATAAAAATTGTCCATGAATGGTATGATTTCACCAAAAAGACAAGGGTTACCTCCAAAAATCTCTACGACTAGTAAAAGAACTGGTTTTCTTTGAGAAGATGATCGATCCACTCTAAATGAGAGTGGAAATGGAACGGTAAAGGTGGGTGACTTCTTCAATGTTGCAATGGATATGAGAGATGGAAAAGTTTATTTATTTTATTTACCTTTTACCCAATGTTCCACCTCAACGTCCAATTATTAGTGTTCATGGCCAACTTGAAAAATGACGGATTAATTAATCGGTGGAAAAATTTAATTAAGTGGAAGCCATTTTAATTGGAGAAGATTTGATTTGATTTGTTTGGCATTTAATTATACTCCACGGCTCATTATTTGACCGAACGGATCACTGCCTTTTTGACCAGCTTAATCAGGTGGGGGTCGTTCCCTTTCATTTGGAATTTGATTAATTCAATGACCTTCTTAATCCACGTCTCTCTTATTTGCAAGGTTAAAGTGATGGCTAATACATGGCAGCAGCTTTGATTTATAAAGGGGTGGCTCCTTTAGATCAAGTCTTCATTTTTATGATCCACATTTTTTTTGTTCAATTTTTAGAAAAGGGGTCGATTTTATGTGTATGTGAGTCCCCACATGAGACAAACAAGGGGAGAAATTCACTTTATATACCATGTACCCCCTTTTTTGCTTACACTTGGGCTGTCATATAAAACAAAAGGGGGTGGACCCCTTTAATTTCTTCATGTTTTAGTATATTGCGCCCCCTTAATATGTTGAGACCATAAAATAATATTTTCCTTTTTCTTCCTTTTTACCATTTACCCACCTTTTTAATCTAGTAAGGTCTTCTTATAATATGTATTTTGTTCCTTTGTTGAAGTGATAAGGGGCGCCCTTTTAAAATATAAATAATTTTCCCCTTTAAATCATTATAAAATATAGCTTTCAATATGTTTTTAATTGCCCCTTTAGCTTGGTTTTGTCGAATCCACGTAGAAACCCCTAGATTAAAATTTGTTTCCACATGGGTTTTGTTCGAGACGTGATTTATTTGCACTTTTGCGTTGAATTAATCCTTGCATGCCATGGAGTGACTCTCTTATGCCACGTTTATCTCGTAACTATGCTTGTGTGAACCTTCAGCCGCTGATTTTTCCTTATATCTCGATCTTTTGTCAAAATTTCAATGTGGCATGTCAGAATGCACGATGATGGTCAATTTGAGCCCCTATTGTATTTTCGGTCCCGGGATCCCATGCATCAGGATTCATGAACTTCTTTGGAAAATGTGAGATGATGAGAAGTTTGTGAGATTGCCATGTTGAGAATTGAAAATGATAAATGCATCATGACTAAGGAATGATATAGACTCTATAAGATAATGATTATGTGGGTAATGACATAGGTTGGCATGACCATGGGAAGACAACCCCTACAATCTGCAATCACTTGTGGATCACTTATACAATAGAAAGATAGCTCTATGAAACCATGTGCCTTAATAGGTTCACATGAAGTCCCCCCAATCCTATCCAGGATGAAGGGAAGTGAGAATGAAGTCCAGAAACATTGATCATGGCCGACTAATGAGTCTAAGATTCCATAATACACAATCTTCCACGTGGCCTACAAGGCTTTGACTTGCATCCTTGGGCTTACAATGGTGTAGCCAGATGAAAAAATGTAGGGTACCTCCTGGAGAGGTAACAATCCAGAGGAGTAACTAGTCAAAGGAGTATTGAGACTCAAACTGATGGTATGGCTCTTAGCCAAGCTATAACCCCACTGTAATATAATGACTCAAATGGGTGCCATGTTCAAGGGTGACACGACTGACAACTGCCACTTTTTGAAAAAGACATAATATATTTCCCCCGTTTCTCTTTTTTATTTATTTTTGTTTTTCTCCTTCATATTTTAATGAGTGCGAAAGAGAGATAAAAGTGTACTCAATAGTGTCTTTTTCATTCAGTTTTTATGAGCCTGAAAAAGAGGTAAAAGGTTTCTTGGAAGTGTCTTTTTAGGATAGGTTTTACGAGCCTGAAAAAGAGGTAGAATTGTGCTCATCTAGAGAGAATGAGTAGTTGAACAATATCCGTCTATGTTCTAAGCCGATGGAACTGAACTAGGAAAGGTGAATGCAACAGGGTACTTGGAAAGTGAGGTCCACTCATAGAATATGTTTTCTCCAGAGGTAATGGTTACAAAACGGTAGCAGGCTAAAGCAAAAGGAAAGAGGCCAAGTGTGACTGTAATAGCAGTAAGCAGGATGAAAGAAAATTGAAGTATAGTACTAGGAACCGAGACATAAGCAGCAAGTGCATAGGAAACCATAAAGTAAATTCAAAATGAAGAGAACCCTCATGGGACATGGCTAGAATATAGGTGAAGAAGATAAAACGAGGTTCAATTTTGAGATGTTGTAGGCCTAAATGAGGGCTCTTGTGCCTACAATAAATTACAGTATGGGCACCATATGGAAACTAGGGTGCTAACTAGGGTGACCATGAATGGTAGGCACTACCGCCTAAGTTAGGACATGCAATAAAGGATTGGCAATGTCACAACCTGACAGGGTCGAACCTAAGGCTTTGTGACGACAATATGGATGGTCAATAATGTAAATGGAGTTCAAGGGGAAAACTGATCCTATGTTCCAGTATGAAACACATACCTCAAGTTCAGTGGATGTCGCTATGCTACATGGAGTGTCACCAAGTCTTGTAAAACACATCAAGCAATACTAGACTCGAGGTTAAATGACATAGTGAGAGCTCAAAATGAAAAAAAAAATTATATTTTTTGGAATAAATAAATGAAACACAAAAGAACTCACACCACACACCTATGTACAAGGAACTACGCACCTAATTATTTACACAAATTAGAACCCATTTCTAAGCTCATGCCAAGGATATTTAGTGTTACTGATGAACTCATGTGCCATTGTTGGTACCATGTGGTACACTATGTCGGGGCCACCCCACATACCATCGAATCTCTACATACAACGACACTCATCATGAGTAGTTTGATGAGCTATTGTGGTTCCTTGATGATGCCCATAAAGACTCAAATGAGGTACAAAACATTGATCTTCGGTTTGTCTTAGATCAAATAATTTGGTGGCAAGTTCTAGAAATGATATTTGAGGCTCGAAATGGTCAAGATGAAGCATTTCATTGGATGCCCTAGAAAATGCCCCTTGTCTTGAATCACAAATCATCATGTTAACCCTTGTCTATTTTGAATAGGGAATAATAGATGATCTATGCATCGCGTCTTCCTTTGGATTATCGACTGAAGCCATGACCTCTAAGATGTCCTCATCTAAAGGAAACTCAAAATCGAGGGAGTCATGTGAACGGGGAGAATCAACGACCCAATTAGACGAAGTAGGTTGATTATATTCCATATTGGGATGGGATTTGTGATCGATGTTAGCAGATTCCTACAGGATTTCCCTATTGGAAAGATCAACTGTTGTGAATGGCATATGATCTTCGTAATATTCAACATCCTCGGGACAAGGAACCACCCAAGGATCAGAAGACCCAAGGGATCCACTGGTAAATGAAGAGATCATATTGACTGGAATAATATCCATGATAGGAGATGGGGGAAGGGTAAAAGTACCCATAAGAGATGAATCTTTGAACATCCCCGCACCAATACTTGTGTATACACTTTGGGAGTCAACCACAAATGGTATATTGGTACCTGTAGTGGTTCTATGTTCGGGCGTGCAGAACACAAGCTAGTCGATAGTCACGATACACCCCTGATGGGGGGAACAAAGGACCCTAAAGACCGATGAGGCTACCACCATCATCACATAAAACCAACTAAGCACAAGAAGAATATTATATTCTAAATGGGAATCCACTAATTCCATGTCAACGGAAACGATTTTGCCAGCTAACTCTATGGGAAACGCGGTGAGTATCCCATGAGGGAGAAATTCATGCCCATTGAAAGCCTTCAAAATTGTGTTGCATTGAATGATCTTTGCAGAACCAATGGCTCTCCAACATGAAATGGACATGATGTAGGTTGAGGCTCCCTCATCGATAATCGTGCAGTAAATTGTTTTTCCATTCGTGATCACTTGTATTTGAAAAGTGATATGGTGAGAGAGCCCATATCTCCTAGACTCTAAATCAAATGTAATCACATTCAACTCTGACATATCTACCCCACCTATGGTAGTTAACAATGATTTCCGTTGTGTCGACTAACTTTGGAGAACTTCGAGCGAGGACATGACACACATGGTGCATGGGCTAACTCTTCCACAACACTATAATTATGGGAATCTTGTGTGTTGGGATTATGTGTAGCTCTACAAAGAACACCACTCAGGGGGAAAAGCACTATATTGTGCAACAAATTATCTATCTGGAGAGGACCACCTGGTTGGGTAGAAGATAACATATATGTAGAATATGTACCAGTGTCAGTAAAGTCATAATTATGAGCTCGATTTTGAAGCAATATTATCTTTTCAAGCATGAAAACTTGTTCATTTGATCGTGTCCCCCAATGCTAATGGGGACCTTTTGTTCCCCCTTGCGGAGGAGAAATATTTTTCACAACCACTTGCTCGTGTTGGGGAGGAAATGGATTTGTCCAGACATGAGGTTGCTTGGAAGAATTCTGATGGGAAAAATACCAATGGATTTCATCCATTTTCGGACACTAGTGGGTAGGATGACCCTCTGCACAGATATTGCAAGGGGATTTCTTCTTCTTTCCCCCAGTGTCTCTACTATCATTGTTTTGGGTCTAGGAAGCTCCCTATCCATAGTTAGACTTTTTTTTTATTCCTTTTTACTCGAAGTTGTTGAGGATTCTTCAAGTGCATGGATTTCATCGAGTGGTAGGTAGGTTTGAGCGGTGGGAATAGTGGTGGATGGGTTTGATGCATTGTTCAAATTTCCCAATTTTCTAGCTATCTGTCTCATAGATGCATTGGAAACATAACCAACCAAACCATCGGCATGGGGTCCTAGGTTCGGTTGGGAAGGGTCTATCGACAGTTGAGGAGCATGTAGAATAATATCATATAAGGTGCTCGACTAATATAGATAAAGTCAAGATGTTGGGAATGCATGATATCTTATTCTTCAGTTCCTACACATGGATACGTCTCTAGAAATGGGAGGAAGTAGAGATTTGGTAAACCAATATGCAAAGAGTTGGTCCAGGATAACTACTCTAATCATCCTTATATGATGTTGCCACTCATGGACGTATTCCAAGACATGGGTGGAAGTGGTTTGTCGCAGAGACGTCAAGGGTTTTGTCCATATCTCATACCTCACAATCAGCTAGAAGTGTGTTATAAACACCATTTCTATTTTATTAAAGCTTCCATAGGAGGTGCCTCTTAGTTCTATGTGCCATTTGGCATCACCTATGGTCAAGGATCTTTGGAAAAGTATCAACCTAATGTTATCGTCCATTAGAGAGTTAGACGAGCACCACAAATGATAGATCATGATGTCAGTTGACAATTTTTCTCCAGGCTTACCATTGAATTTAGGAATGTCAGAGGGTAACTTGGTAGGAACAACCAACCATCCTAAGCAGTGAAGAATGGGTTTGTTTGTCAACCATGATAAATCAGGTAAGTCCAATGTCTCCAAGAAATGAAAGGGCGTATTGAAAATGGATTTTGGGGAGATAGTGTAACATTGTGGGAACCAAAAGGATTTGGAAGTCCCCCCATGTGATATTTTCTAGTGGAGTAAAGATTTTCAAAAGGGATATTCCTCCCAGGTTGTTAAGGACCAGAGACAAAAGTGCTTCTCAAAACATGGCTAGGTCTAGGACCATACATGCATGTAGAAGGATTACTCCCATAGATATAGGTTGGATTGTGAGAATGGATCCCTCCAAGGCCACACATACCGCAAGGAGGAGTGTCCCTAGAGACAAAAGTTTGACTAAAAAGAGATGCATGCGTAGGGTACGATGCACTGTTGAAAGGTTTGCGAACCAAAAATGTGTTGGCTCCCCCAGAAATTTTGTTTCCCCCAGGTTAACTAGGAGTAGTGCCTGACCTGATATTTACATTCCATCCAAAAGGAAAACCAACATTGGGAACAACAAGGTCACCTATAGGAATACCAAAAATGGAAGGAGTTCCTCCTTCAATGCTAATTATATGGTTTTTCCCCCTGCCGTAAGTGAATCCGAATATGGGCATTGGCAATGATGTGATAGGGTTAGTATTATCGGATGGACCCAAGGAAGGAAACGAGGTTACTAGAGACACTCCCCATATAGAGAAATTTGATGACAAAGGAATGGATAGGGTAGGCCCAATCACATTAAAGGATGGTAAGGAAGACATTATTGATGTGCTTTATGGGTTAATAGGTGTGTTTCTCACCGGCTCTGGCATACTTGATGATCCATTTACTCCCACCATGTCATGAGAGTTTAAAAAGGAAAAATAATCACTAAGTTTTCTACCTATCTCAAGGAGTATGGGAGCGAAAGGGTTGGTCAAAGGAGGGTTAAAATTTGGTGGAGGAATTTCATCAACCACTTCTACTTCGACACACTCAGTGCCCCCTAAATCCAAAAATTGTCTTTCGGACTCTACGGGTTCAATGTTATTCCAAAAAAGGGACACCTCTTATCTATTTGTATCAATTTGGTATTCCTTTTCAAGGGAAAGACAGTGTTGTCGTTGCGATCAACGAAGGGGTTGTTCAGCCACGGTGACTAGATATGTTTTCAAAAGATACACAATCAAGCTATGGTCGACTAGAATCGAACCAAAGAGCACAACCCTACCAATCTAGGAAATCAAAAATAAATCTGGATGGATAGCACAATCCTTTTGAAAACTAGATTTCTAAGGTGATTAAATCCATGGAAACCTTATCAATGAAGGATGAGAGACAGTTATGAAGCCCCAATCGAAATGACCCTTCCCAGTGAAAGTATCCCTATGAAAGAGGAAACCCTCCAGGGGTACTAAAACATGTGATCAATGTCTGCCTTAGCTACTACAGAGACTTCCCAACTACAGTCACCTATGTAGCCTCCTAGCGCAAACCACTAAGGTTACCACCGCACAAAAAATGACCGAGTGAACAGTGGAATATCAAACCACATGTATGGGTAGGGTAGATAAGCACCAAATTCAAAAGTGCTACCTTGCACGAAGGTTGGGATCTCTTGGAACCCCTGTACACATAGTATTCCAAGTATTCTAACAAACACCTCAACGAGAAGAGTGGGGATATCACTCTACTCACTTTGATGTGATCTACTACTTAACTCTTGTGCTAGAGGAGACTCCTGAGACACTTGTTGTGACACTAGATTTACTCCCTAATTAGTCTACTTTTAGCGTTCATCCTTGGAGAATTTACTCTCCAACCTATTCCAAGGCTCTAAGTCCTATCTAAAGTGGTTTTTCTATAAACAAAAAGTATGATTAATTTTAAATTAATCCCTTCTTTATTAAATTTGTTGATTAGTCCAAGGGTAGATGGATGCAACTATAGTGATGTTTTGGACTCTTCAATCAGAAATCAAGACAAAAATATGAAATGCAACTTTCTTTTCAATGAACTCTAGATAAGGGAAAGAAGAGGTCTTTTTCACTTTAATTTTCTAAAATCAACAATCAACAACCAATTCTCACAACACTCTCTTTCATCACTCGAACATTCCAATCATCCAAACAAGATTTCCAAAAAAAAATTTCCAATGCAAAAGACACTCAAAAGCCAACACCCTAAAAATGCAAGAATGAAATGCATTTTTTTCCTTTTTCCTTTAATGAAAGAAAAAATAAAACACACACATACAAGACAAAATAGACAAAAGAAGGCTAGGGGCAGCGTGGTATTGGTAATGATGTAAGTATGTACACTCCATGATCTAGAATCGGATCCAGGAGCCCGACAGGGCTAAAAAAGGCTCAAAAATGAAAGTGCTCAGAATCAGACGAAACTAATTCCATTGTGTCTGTCTCGTCTTCTTGATTCCTTCCATGNCCTTCCATATATTTACTTCATCAAACGGGCTTTGTATGCGAAAGATATCGCATTCTGATCGAAAACCCGAACATGTAAAAAAAGGGGGGTGACTGTACAGTTCATACAGTCCACATGGAAGGCTGACTATACAGTCCATACAGTCCATGTGGAAAGCTAACTGTACAGGTCGTACAACTGACGTGGTAGCATCTGGAGATGACATGTGGCAGATGACATGGCGTACAACAGGTGAGTTGGACCAGTCTGAGGGTGACACGTGTCACCACGGTAAGGGTGACACGTGGCATGGAATGACGTCAGCAGGCTGACATGGCAGGTATAGTGGCATGATGACAGAAAAGGTACGTGGTAGACAAGTGGATGAACGAGCGTTTGACAAGTGGCAGTGTTGGATTGGTTGTGGAGGTGCCATGTGGCCCAATCATGGGCTGCCACATGGCACCCTCTGGTTGGCTCTCCGGTGTTTGGAAAAACTGTGTAATGGAGCTCATGAGATTCAAACACCCGACCTCATGGCGTGCCCAAGCTTTGGGTAGAGTTCTAGATATCTAGAAGAACATGACCATATTAGTCTTGTAGCCTAATGGAACTTCTGTGATGTACTTTTTGAGCTTTGAACAGAAATAAAGAAGCCTCACCCACTGAGACAAAGGCCCGGAGACATAGGCAATTTTGTGTCGAACTCCGTTATCACTTCTCTTGTTATGGTTTGTTGTTTATTACTTCATTTCAGATCTGCATATATGTATATGGATGTCATAATTCCTCTTATTTCCTCATTCTTTCATTAATCTTCTCAAATGGTTAATTAACACATGCAATTATAAACTCAACCACAGTCATTAAAAGATCTTTTTGGATCACTCCAATGTCTTCACTAACACCAAACAAACAAACCTTTTCAAATGAAAGGGGCCTAAAGAGGAAAACCAAGAAAATAACTCAAATCCAAAGGGGACTATCAATCAATCCTAAAGACAATTTGAAACCCCAAAATTCACGAGCAACACTCCAATGCGATTCTAAAAAGAGATCCTAAACTACACCAAAGGGGTGATCGCAAAATGTTTTTTTTTTTTTTTTTCTTTAATATCATACAAATATAAAGAAAAAATTCCTACCAAAACTAATTTATAAAGGTTCTCATGCCCGATAATAGGGACCCTAGGCTTCAAAGGAATAAACCCATAATTTGTTTTGTGAAAAATGGATTTGTTTTGCATCGTGCATGCCTTTTTTGTGAACACTACAGGGGATGTTGCAGGTTTCCTTCGCTTGACTAGGGACATGGTTGCAGATTGTCATTCTACAACTAGAAGAAACATGTCATGGGTTGTTAGTCTACAACTAAAGACAACACTAATGAAACTTATGAAATTTGCAAAAAATTTGTCGTGTCATAGGTTGTAAAAAAAATTCCTTGTCGAGGGTCAGTAGTACTACAACTAATGACACTATTGCGGTCAATAGTACTACAACTAGTGACATTGTCATTTGTCTCTAATAGGAGACAAGTGACACACCACAAAGTTTTTGAAAAAATACTTGGATCTGACCCACAACAATCATATATGGAAGATCTTCTCTCAGAGAGGGTGATGGGGAAAACAATAACTGACTCAGAAAAGCATTCAGAGGATAAATTCATGCAAGGGTATTCCAAACTGCGGAAAAATCATGAGATCAGTCCCCATTGGAGTCGCCAATTCTATTACAGAGGATTCCGATCAGTGAAATAATCAGAGATCCATTGGATCTGCCATTGATCCAAGACAGACAGAGGGACAAACAACAATAATTGTATACCCTGGATCAATCGAATTTATCCTATTGTGCTATGAAAATGAATGGAAAGAGCACCTTATTTATGAAGGTTGTCCTCACATGTCCTTGGATGACATAAATCTCAAGATTGCACTCTAGTTATTTATCACCCTTTAACCTACACACAAAAGACAAGAAACACCTTTCTCCAATCTATCCAAGCTAAATGAAAGAAAATTTGAACTAGATCTATTTTAATGTACTCAAAGAGAGACTAAACTTTGATAAGCAATGCATAATCATTGATTAAACAATCATTGAGAGGGGGAAACAATATTGATCTATATTAATCAAAAGTAGAGAACATTACATCAAGTTTACCATGAGCCTTGAGTCTCAATGCAAGCCTCTCTGATACCCTTGGATCCAACTCCACCTTGTCCCTCTCTCAATTTAATGTTGACTTTCAAGAAAGCGGATGGTTGATGAAGCTCTTGTATGTTCTAGCATCATAAATTTACTCTTAGATATGTCCCTTCTACCATAAAGTTCCTTTCTTTTTATAGAGTGATGGAAGGAGATGACTAGGCATCCATAATTGATCCATAACTCTTAGTGACTTGGAGTTCTTGAGTGAGATGAGTTGACATCTCATATATTCCTAATTTCCTCGAATGCATCGAAGATCCCTGACTAGAATCACTGAAGATTTTCCTCGAGCGTATCGAAACTCTATTGGATTGGGGTGTGACAGGTTGAACACTGGCATCTAATGACACATCGTGGGTTGTTAGGTATGTGAAGTGTGACCCTCCTAAAAAAGGTTTAATTCTTAGGCAAAATGGTTGTGTCCCTTTATCATGTCTTCCTTTGAGTTTCAGGGTGACAAATATAGTTGTAACAAAAGGGACTCGTCACAAGAGCTCTGTCACCCCCTACAACCTAGGGGTAACTAGAGGAGATCATGTATCATAGCCCATAATGAATATAGTGATCTCATTGATGATGATGACCAACATGTTCACCCATGGTAGCCTAGCATCCCCCCTCAGATTGCCTCTTCTACTTTGGATCAATGAAGCTCATCACATCTAGTCAACACAAGTGTATGGGAGATGGTAATCCAATGTCACCATGAGGTATGTTAGTCATTTTTTCATGCAAGGTGTTTTGCTTAATATACTAGGAATGTGAATGAGGATCATCAGATGAAATTGGATAATGGATCATAAGCTTGAGAAGTTATTTTTGTTTCCTTGTTTCACCTTGGTGGCTAGCATATGTGCCCTAGTCCCATGTTACCACCACCAAGGAAAAGGGGTACTACTGGGGGTCACTCACAAGGGTAACATTCTCTTTCCCTGCCATACTTAACACTTACCATACTTGAGCCTATCACAATGTACTAAAATTCGGTAATGGGTCATGTTTCATTCTATCATGATAAGAGGGGATAAAGGCCTAGAGGTTGATTGTAGTTGCTATCAAAAGAAGAATAAAGGAAAAAAGAGATAATAAGAAAGGACTCTCAAAATCTAGTCCATACTTGAGCTCTACCCTTTCCACGTTCACCTCATTCCCAAAATGGTTATGCTATAGCTTGAAACCTTATAAAAGGGACTTGCAAATATGATAAAAGGATAATAAAAAGGCAAATTAAGGGGTTTGGAAGAACATAGTGCTTACAAAGTGGTAACTCAATAGAAAGTGCACCCTCTACAAAGGCGCTCATAGAAATGGATTAAATGACACCATAAGCCATGAAGTAAGACCGACGTACCACTATCACACTTACTCTTGAAGGGTTCTTTTCTTTCCTACTTCCCTTGGGACATATCCCTCTATCTGGGTCTTTTCTTTCACTATTTTGGCTAGCACACTTAATATGGTCTGATGAATGTCCTCCCATATTCAAACTTACCCACTTACATTAAGTCTTGAGTTGATGTGAAATTTGAAGGGGATACTTTAAGTGAATTGTTTATGCGGCTTATATCCTAAGTAACAAATTACTTTGTATAATCTAAGGACCGGTATGTCTTACAAACATTGGCTTTACTTGATTTCATGCTTTGATTTGACTTATATGCACATGACATGGTACTTTGAAGGATGCCCTAGGATTTCACCCAAGACGTTGTTCCTTTATTACAAGATATGCCATGTGTGATGCAGAGATTGAGTCGTTTGATGGATTAACACACTCATATAAAATCTCTCACATCTTCTGGACCTTGGATGATGGACATATGGGCTTGATTTTGAGAGATATGGTTGCGATGACACACTTATGGGCAGGAAGCCCATACTTTGGACACTATACCCACACTTTACCCATCCAATTGATGGAGGACATTGCACTTGGTTCAGCTTGGATAGAATGAAAAGATGAGATGCATCTCCTCTCCACCTTGGATACTAAATTCTAAACCTTGAACGTTGGGCTTGATTATGACATCATATGCTAGGGTTTGATGGAGATGATGGGGTTTTACTTTCTACATGGACACCAGATGATGGCATGGAATTATCCCACCTTTATTGCACCTTAGATGATCACCCATGGCCTTGGGAGGCCCTACTTCACCTCTATAAATATTGATGTCACCACGCGTGTGGTTTTTTGATTTATTATTGGCATTTATTGTTATTGTAGAGGTTATTTTGAGAGGTCCACTTGTAACATGAATCATTGAAATTTTGTGGAAAAAGTGCTAGGGTTACCTTATATAAATAAGGCTAGAAATAATTTCATTTTATCACCATCACTTTCTCCTCACACTTGTGAGTGAGACCCCTAAAAAGTTTGCTATCTCTCTTTGGCTTCTTGGATCTAGTGTGCAACTCTTGGAGGAGGATTGTTTGTGGATGTTTCTAATTTATTGGATGATATCTTGTTGCAAATAGGGTTTCTCTTGGCATAGAGACTTGGATAAATAAGTAATTTTCTTTAAGAGGATAAGTTTTATCATGGTAAAATTATTAATTTCTATCTTGTTGCATGCTACATTGTTCTAGTAAAACCCTAGGAAGGAGACATAAGTCTTTCTCTCCTTTAATACTTGTGTTTGTCCAAGTTTGGTGAAAGCATTAAGAGACCTTGTCTCTTGCTAAGAATCAAATGCCTAAGGCCCAAGAAGCCTTTCACCTTAGTTTTTTTTATCTTAGTCATTTGATCAAGACCTAGGTTATCTAGAAGAGGGAAAACGACATCTAGGGCCCAATAGGCTTTGCTCCCTAGAAATTGCTTTCTTGAAGGTTTTAGTCCCGAGGCCCAAAATTATTTGCACCTTAGGGTTTGAACCTCATTATTCTTGATTATATAAGTCTTTATTCAAAGTGTTGCATGCTTGTCTCTGTATCCCTAGAAATTCAACGACACTAGTCTATAAATCTCTTTGTGGTCAAAACATTCTTAGAATTAGCACTCTCTCTCTCTCAAAGTGATTTGACTAACTTTACTAACTCTGAACCTAGAAAAAAAATGATATTTATTGTTGTTGTTATAAATGTTTGTTACAACCACTAGGGTTTAATCTAATTGATGCATACTTACTTGAAATAGTAGCTAAAGATACTTAGAATCATAGTCTAGCAATTGGATGGTATTGCACGTGTTGAAGGATTAATTCTTATGCTCAATTGCTACATTTCTAGGTGCTTTTTCCTATTGTTGTAACAAAACATTAATTTATGTTAAACATTGTATTATTGTTTTAATTTTGCAACAAAAATTGGTTTTATTGATTATCTAGTGTCTAAGAGGTCATTAATGAGCTATATGACTTGGTAATTTTCTATTTGATGTTTTGGATTGTTTGTTGTCTCGTACAGATGAACCAATTACCTCGTTTTTTTCCTTACCTTTATTGTACCTAGACCTAACATCGTAGTGACCAAGATAGGGGGATGTAGACTTGGATAATCTTGTTACTTGATCCCTTGAGGTCACCAGGGAAGCCTCCCTTATGTTAAAACTTCTTCCATCACTAAAACAAGGGAAGTATCTACTTAGGTGGCATTGGTAAAAACTTCCAATTGTTACACAAATAGGTATCTTATGGAGGCTTTGCACAAGTACAAATCCTGTGATAACAAGCTCCATACCCAATCACAAGTGACCACTTTTCCCCCTCAAAATATTTATAGAAAGGCCTATGGGGATTTCACCAAGACCATCAATTACACTGCAAAGAAGAAAGGGTCCTCATGTAAAATAAAAGTACTCAAGTAAAAATTCCCTTATTGCAATAAAGCTACCACTCTTTCATAGAATCCAGATGAGTACCGAAAGAAGGGAAAACAAAGTGGGGGGATTTCAATTTTCACCCAACAAAGTAATGGGGGAAACCACCATAGCCCATTAGGGATAAATGTAGCATTCATGGCTGACCAAATTTCATTCTCAATAACCATAAAGACTAAAATACCACCACACTAGCACTCAAAGTGAGTAGTATTAAAGCCATAACGGGATGTGAGTGGACAAATAACCATTTTTGGGTTGCCTCCCAATATGGATTCTTTGACCGCGATGGAAAAAATTAAAAAGTCAACCTGATAAGCCAACAAGGTACCCTTGAAAATCTAAGATTCAACCAACATTCCATTTTGATAAATCCGAGTCCATAAAAGAGGCAGATACATCAAAAAAGGGGTGATTGTCGGAAATTTTGCATCATTACATTACTAGAATTTTGAGTTGTTGTTTTCTCTAAGGGATATACAACATTGGAACCATCATTTCTCTTTCTCTCACTCTCCTCTCTCTGTGAAGACTATTTGGGTAGTAAATTTTGTAAAAGGATTCAATTAGGCATAGTACCAAGATATTATAGTCCCTATGTCGGGTGCCCTAGTTGTATTAAAAAAACATTGTTCCAAGACCACAATTTTACATCAACCCTTGGAGATGCTATTGTAAATGAGTTGATGGGTTTGTTTTTATAAATATTGACGCTTTTTCCACTAATGAAATTAATGAAACTCATATAATTTATTGTTATTTCCCTCTCTACATTTTTTGTCTCACATAGTGCCAAATGAACCAATGGATCTATGTTTTGTTTTCCCAATTAGTTTTCCATCTAATGAGCGTGTCTTTTAGGAAAGTAGTAATTGATGTCCTATTAATCTCATCTTCATTCCTTTTTTTATTTATCTTATAACAACGGAGGTATGATTAAATCACCCTTTGAGGTGAGCCAACTAATCTTGTGCATATTATCGTTCGATCATTCTCCCAAATCTCCCTCCAACAACACACACCACCTCTTTCTTGTTAAGTTTTTACTGTTGTTATTAGGTTATTTCCAACTTACATGAGCATTCAATGCATTTCCAAAAAAACAGCATAAAGAGGATCATTGAAAGAAACATAATCACAAGGTATGCAACATTTTATCCTAGGAAACCCTCATGGGGGAGAAAACCCAACAAGCTTCCTCAATAATAGATTGCTAATGCAATGCCAAGACTAAGACCAAAACACCAAGAATAAACCAAGACTAAGCATGCGCCTCTCTTCTCCTTCCTCCTGCAACTACAATTGCATTCAAGATATGTGCACTAGATGAGTGAGAGTGAGTGTGTATAATTGAGGCACCATCCTCACATATAAATACTAGTTGAGGAGGCGTTAGGGTTTTGTCTCTTCACTAGTGGGGCCGAATTCTCCTAGAAGTGGTTAAAACCACTTTATAAATACTAGGGTCTGACTTTACAAATACCACAATACAAATGTAGTTTGACTAATCCACAAAAGGGGATTTGATATTCTACAAGACCCGACATGATCAATCCGTAAAAGGGGATTTGATCTATAAGATAATAACTCAAAATTAATTAGAATATTCTTCGAAGTTGCAATATTTCAACACCCCCCCTTAACGAGAAGGGTATTCTACTGACATGACCCAATACAACATCATCAAGAGAAGGAAAGGGAAGCATCATCATCAACATCTAGAAAACTGATTGGCATATCTATAAATCATCAGAAGTTTTTCTCATCATCAATATCATAATCGTTTATATCATGGATCTAGAGTAACATCAACATCAACATCAGCATGAAGCTTAACATCAACATCAATAGCATGAAGCTAGAACAACATCATCAACAACACAAAGCTAGAACAACATCATCAACAACACGAAGTTGGAACGAAAGCATCAACAACACAAAGCTGGGACAACAACATCAACAACACGAAGCTGGAACAACAACATCATCAACATGTGGCAACATAATGAGGCAAGTGTATCAACAACAACACTTGTAGTACTCTGACATACCTTCCTTACTGCACCTTTAGGATCTATCCAGGAATCATAATATTCCCTAGGATATAAAATCCTAAAAAGATACCATGTGGTACTCTGAAAGACCGTCCTTACCGGACCTTCGGGATATTCCCAAGAATCATAATATTCCCTAGGATATAAAATCCTAACTAAGCTACCACTACTGACCACAACTGGCATATACATGCACATGTACTCTGATAGACCGTCCTTATCGGACCTTCGGGATCTTCCCAAGGATGATCAATCCCCTAGGATACAAAATCCTAACGGAGCTACTCGTTGTTGGTCAGGATACCATAGTATCATCAGCATCACTCCCCCTTTCGAGGGAGGTCATTTCGAAAAACACCAAGCTTGTCTCGGAAGTACTCAAACTTCACACAAGACAGAGGCTTGGTCAACACATATGCAACCTGCTCATCTGTGCCAACATATTGGATCTTTACAACTCCCCTCTGCACCATATCACAAATGTAGTGATATTGAATCTCTATGTGTTTCGACTTATGATGGAACATTAAGTTCTTTGCCATATTTATACAACTTTGGTTATCACATAGAATCACGGTGGCTTCCATCTCCAGATCGAACAGACCTGCCAACAACTTTTGAATCCATATGGCTTCACAACTGGTGGAACATGTTGCAATGTACTCTTCTTCTATCGTGCTGAGAGAAATACTAGATTGCTTCATGATTTTCCATGAAGTCATGGCTGACCCCAAACTGAAACAACATCATGAAGTCCTCTTCATGTCTGAAGCACTTCCAACCCAATATGAATCAGTATAACCACACTGATCCAGATGGATCCAAAACCGCTCGAAAATACTCAAATGCAGAAACAGAAAAGGAGGATCTAGGAATGACCCAGAAGTCTCAGAAGGGTCCTTAGGCTCAGAAAATGCTCAAAAATAAAAGTTCTCAGAATTGGATGAAACCAACTCCATTGCGTCTGGCTCGTTCTCCCGATTCTGGCCATATATTTACTTTCTCAAACGGAGCTCGTATAGAGAAGTTATGACACTCTAAAGTTTTTCGAAAACAACAATAAAACGTCAAACAGTGAAGAAACCGTATTGATGACGTCAGCGGTACGGATGCTGACATCAGCATGACACGTGTCACCTTCTAGAAGCCAACAGTTTGGCGGATCCAGCCAAATCTAGAGGAGGTTCGCTAAGTTTGGCGAACTGGTTAGCGGCTCTGCTTATTTAGTTGGGCACGCAAAGCAAGGCAGGGAGGAGTTGGCAGACGCTACATTAGATTCCATGTCGGGAGGTGTCCCAGGCAACCTGCTCAGAAATAGGTCGAATTTATACTCAAAAGTTGCAGAATTTCGAGAGAATTCTGAATATGTTCACTGTTTCTTCATCAAAGTAGCTGAACAGAAAAGTTCCTCCAGGAGGAGTTGGCATGCTTTTCGAGACTGTACAGATCTGACAGGCAGACGCTGCATTGGAATCTATGCCAAGAGGTATCCCAGGCGACCTGCTCAAAAATAGGTCGACTTTATACTCAAAAGTTGTAGAATTTCGAGGGGATTCGAATATGTTCTCTGTTTCTTCATCAGAGTAGCCGAACAGAAAATTGCCTCCAGATCCCATTTGAGCGAGCCAAGTATACTCAAGTTTACAGTCAAAAGTTGCAGAATGACGTTTTCCAACCACCTATGATGTCTATTTCTTCCCAGAATCGCAAATATGAAAGTTGGTTTTTGGGAGCTCTTATGTAAGCCTTTCTTTGTAATTTTTAAGCATTTGAGATTAATTAAAGAGCAGTCTTACTGTTGGAGTGGACCCGGAGACGTAGCTAGGAAGTCTGGTGAACTTTGTTACCAATTCTTGTTCATAGATGGTTTGCTTACATGTTTATGTGCTCATGTGCTTGATGGATGTTCTTTAATTTTGCATTACAAAGTTGTTTAACAGTTAAACTTCACATGCAAATAATGGTTAAAGATCTTGAATTTTAGATCAAGTTGGTATCAGAGAGAGGTTAACCATTGCTTTGTGAGTTGATGTTAACAAGATCCAAGCTTCAGCGTGGTGAAGGAGAACTTGAAGAGTTTGATCCAGAGATTGGATCAAGAAGAGGAAGGATGTCTTCACCAAAAGGAGAAGAAGCAACTTCTTCTATTCCTTCTGAAGGGGAATTTCTGAAAGATTTCATGATAATGCAAACGATGGTAGAGGATCTCTATCAAGATCGAAATAAAGGTGAACAAGGTGGACCATCTCATACAGAAGGTAAACAAGAAGGAGGTGGTGAGGAACCCCCTAAAACCCCACCAACTTCTCCAACTTTTCTTGATGGTTCTATTCATTCTCCATTTGATAAGCCAAAAACAAAAGTTGATCCTAATATGCCTCATTTAACGCTTGATATTAAGTTTGAATTACCTATGCATAATGGAGAACTTAATGTTGAAAAATTGGACAATTGGATCCGTCAAATTGAAGTTTATTTTAGGATTCAAAAGTTTACTGAAGATGTTGTTAAAAATCAGTTGGCTTCTCTCCGACTTGGAGGGATTGCTCTCATTTGGTGGGAGAGTAGATCTCAAGAGGATCTTGCCACAAAAGGCAAAATCATTTCCTCTTGGTATGAGTTCATTTCAGCACTTAAAAAGCAATTTTATCCATTAGGGTATATGCAGCAAGCTATGATGGATTGGCAGAATTTGAGACAAAGTAAGGGACAAAGTGTGCAAGAATACACACAAG
>JASDQU010245401.1:57233-69343 GCA_032191745.1 Picea mariana | reverse complement strand
TCAACCAAGGACGAGATCTCCACGTCAGCCAGCAGTGTCGCCTGCCCTATGGCATCAATCCCTTCAAGGATGAGGTATTGTGTGATGTTTCCCCACTTAAAGTTTGTGATGTTCGTTTAGGCCAACCATATATGTGGAAAATTCATGTTGTGTATGAGTCTATACCTTGTATTGTTATTGCTACCGTGGGAAGACAATTGTACAAGATACCAGAGGTAGCTCCACTTACCGCAATTTCTTTGGTCTCAGCTAAGTAGTGCAGGAAGGTTATCTCCTAGATTGGGAAATTTTTCCTCTTCATGATTCAGTCTTAGAGTGAGTGGAAGGTGGCGGCCACATCCATGGCCTCTACACAAGGCTCCTCTACATAGCATAAGCAAGTGGACAAAGTCACAGAAGAATACCGAGACATATTCACCTCACCCAGTGGGGTGCCTTTGCACTATCAGGTCAAGCATTCAATTGAGCTGACCCCTGGAATTCCTTTACCTAATGGGCTAGTGTATCAATGTTGTATCCTAGAAAATGAGGAAATCAAGCACTAGATTCAAGAGCTTGTCTAAAAAGGGTACATTCGACCAAGCTCCTCACCCCAAGAAAGCCCAATCGTGCTCATACAAAAGAAAGGCGGGACCTGGCTATTGATATTATGGTAGCTGTGGGAGGTATTAACCTCCACGTGTAACCTTTGACGAGACTAGAATATTCCGGGAAGCAAGAGAAACCCTAAATCTTTGGATAATAACCCTAGAAGACAAGTCGGCTAATTAGAATGAATTGATATTGAGTTATTATCCCCCAGGAAGAGAAGTCGGCCTAGTCAGTTAAGATGGAGCAGTATAAAGAGAGGGCACTAGAGCTCATTTGGACACACTCACTCACGACTGCATAAGGAAAAGAAGTGTGCATGAATGAAGGAGAAATGCAACTGTTGCAGTAGTGATTTTGTCTTGGGTTATTGGTTTGGAATTTCTGCTTGGTCTTTGGTTATCCTTGCTTGGTGCGCTAGCCTTGGTTGGCTATTGGTCTGCTTCTGGAATTATTTTGTCTGTCAAGGTTAAGGTGCTCGAGGTTGGCCTTTGTGCCTATGGTTGGGTGACAATATTGCTATATTGTCTACGGTGAAACAAGCACATCTCTTATATTCTAATAGGTTATGGGACCACACCCCCTCTAGTCAGTCTAACCACTGGAAGGAAGCTGAGTGATAAAGTTATCAAGCTCGTTGAAGAACTGTCGCTAGGGTTTCTAGCAGGTGCAATTACTGAAGCACTGCCACGAGGGTTACTAGCAGGTGCAACTGCAAACCCATACACCTTTTTCCCAACACCTTATGATGGAACGTTTTGAACAAGGAAAGGATATCCTAGTGCACCTTAGTCCAACACACCTATTGACACTCTCAGAAGGAAAAAAACATCAAGGTTGAGATTTTGGGTCAAATTCAATGTTTGACCAGTCAAAGTCAACATTTGACCAATCAAATTCAAAGTTTGACCAAATATCAGTCAACATAAATCATGAATAAAAGAGAAGATCGTCTACACTATTCATCTCTTGCAGGATCCCTTGAAGATAACATGTGGGTAATTGACAATGGAGCTTCTAGGCATATGACAGGAGACCAAGTCAGAGTCTCCAATCTGAACGAAAAGAAAACATCTCACAAAGTAGAACTTGGAGACAAGAACACATATCCAGTCAAAAGTAATTGGCTGAGCCTTCATCAAATTGGAATCAGGTAACAATGTTCATTTGAGTAATTTCTTATATGTACCTGGTTTAGAAAAGAATCTTGTATCTATATCTTTCTTAGAAGACAAAGGAAATAGAATAGCCTTTGTAGATGGTGAAGTACTATCTTGGTCTAATGACTCTAGCATAAAGAATGATAGCGTTATTGGAACTCGTGAAGGCAGATTATATAGACTACTAGAACAACATGATGAAGCTCTTGTACATGATGAAGTTAATCCTAGTGAACTTTGGCATAGAAGGTATACTCATATTAACTATCAAGCATTACCTTTCCTCAAGAAAATTGTTGAAGGAATAGCATAACTACAATATGTACATGAAGGAATATGCAAAGGATGTGCACTTGGTAAAAATATTAAGAATCCATTCTCAAGTAGCGATAATAGATCCAAGGAAATCCTAGATCTAATACATTCATATGTTTGCGGTCTGATGCCAGTCAAATCTCTAGGAGGTTCTCTTTACTATGTAACCTTCTTAGATGATTACTCAAGAAAGACTTGGTTATATCTCTTGAAGACAAAGGATGAAGTTTTCAACAAGTTTAAGGAATTCGAGGCAGAAATAGAAAACCTTACAAGCAAGAAAATCAAGACTTTGAGAACAAATAATGGAGGAGAATACACATCGAAGGAATTTGTTTCCTTTTGTAAATCAACAGGGATTAGGAGGGAGCTAATTGTTCCTCATAATCTTCAATAAAATGGCGTAGCATAAAGGAAGAATAGATCTATTGAAGAAACCATGAAGGCACTAATGAATAATCAAAGTCTATCCATGTTCCTATGGGGAGAAGTAACCATGACAACAATATATGTTCAAAATAGAAGTCCCCACCGCATATTGAAGAATACGACTCCATAAGAATCCTTCTCAGGAAAGAAACCTAGTGTGGAATACTTAAGAATATTTGGTTGTCCCGTTTACATTCATGTTCCTAAGGACAAAAGGAAGAAACTAGAACCCTCAGGAAGGAAAGGCATATTTGTTGGATATAGTGAATCTTCCAAATCCTACATAATCTATATTCCAGAACAACATAAGATTGAATTCAGCAGAGACGTAACTTTCGATGAGAAGTTGGCTTTTAGATAGTCTATAGAAGACTCCATGGAAGAGGAATATGAAGAGATTATAGAAGAAAGCACTGATTTTCAAGAAATTCATAATGAAGAACCAAAACAACTTGATCATCTAGTACAACCATGCAGACCTATTGAATTAGTCAATATACCCAAAACTAGAAAACGTCCATCTTGGTTTGAAGCTACTCTAGAAGAAGCAGAAAGACTCAAAGCTCCAAGTGGCACCTTTAGAGAAAACAAGAAGCCTAAAATATTCTCTAGCTATGCAACATGTATGACAAAACTTATAAATGAATAACCCACCACATTTGAAGAAGCATTTCAAAAGAAACAGTGGAAATAAGCCATGACAAAAGAATACCAGTCTATCATGAAAAATGACGTGTGGGAAATTGTGCCTAGACCCAAAGAAAAATTAGTGGTAGCTTCAAAATGGGTCTACAAGATCAAACATGCAGTAGATGGAAGCATAGATAAATACAAGGCAAGGTTCGTGGCTGGCAAGGTTCGTGGCTAGAGGGTTCTCCCAGAAGGAGGGAGAAGATTATGATGAAACCTTTGCTCCTATTTTCTCCTATGGGTCTCTTGTTCCTTCCATGGGATGGACTTTACATCAGATGGATGTAAAAACAACTTTTCTCAATGGAGAAATTGAAGAAGAAGTATACATTGAACAACCTCAAGGTTTTGAGGTGCATCCCAGAGACACTCATGTTTGCAGATTAAAGAAAGCCCTATATGGAATCAAGCAATCTCCAAGAGCTTGGTGTGCCAGAATTGATAGTTATTTAATAAGACTTGGTTTCTCTAAGATTCATGCAAATCCAAATCTCTACTACAAGGTTGTGGACAATGCACCTGTGATTCTTTTGTTGCATGTCAATGATTTATTCTTGACAGGGGCAGAGTCTCTCATCACCCATTGTAAGAAAGAGTTAGCTTTTGAGTTTGATATGAAAGATATTGGTCTCATGCATTATTACTTGGGACTAGAAGCATGGCAGAAGCATGGTGAAGTCTTCCTTGGACAAGGAAAGTCTGCAGTAAAAATACTTCATAAATTTGGAATGATGGATTGCAAATCCATGGCCACTCCTATGACCACAAATATAAGAAAAGTAAGAGACTCAGATTCTGATCCAGTAGATTCATCCCTGTATCGGCAACTGTTTGGGTCATTGATGTATCTAGTGAATACTCGACCAAATATTTGCTTTGTTGTAAACACTTTAAGCCAATTCTAGGTGGAACCCATACATGGGCACTGGATAGCTGTAAAGCATGTTCTAAGATATATTCTTGGGACATTAAACTATGGTTTAAGATACACCTCAACCGATGATATATAACTTCATGGATTCACAAATTTAGATTGGGCGGGGAGTGAAGAAGATAGAAGGAGTACTTCAGGGATGTGTTTCAGCTTGGGCCCTGCTACGATATCATGGGCTAGCAGGAAACAAGAGTCTATCGCACTCAACACTACAAAAGAAGAATATATTGCGGCGTGTGAAGTGTGTACCGAAGCAGTGTGGATGAGGACGTTGATTTCTTGACTATTTGATCAGGTATCAAATTCGACCGTAATATACTGTGACAATGAAACTTGTATGAAGCTATCATAACATCTAGTGTTTCATGACCAATCGAAACATATTGAGATCAAATAATACTTTATTAGTGATCAATTCCAGGAAGGAGAAGTGAAACTCCAATATATCTCCATAGATGAGCAGGTAGCAGATATTTTGACAAAGCCTCTGTGCAGGATAAACTTTGCGTACTTAAGGGACAAGATGGGGCTCATGGAGATAAATCCCTTAGTTGAAAGGGAATATATGGCTCCCTAGGTTGGGAGGGAGCACTGATATGTTGTTGATTCATGGGAAGTCATTTTACAGTTCGGAAAATGGTTCAGGTTGGGCAGTTCCTTTCCATTCCGGAAAGTGGTTCGAGATTTATGAGGGACAATCATTTTCCAGTTTGGAAAATGTTCCAGATTGGATAGTCATTTTCGTAATGAAAATGGTCTGATAGATTGTCGATGTACCATTGAAAACGATTCCCCTTGTGGCTAGTGTGGGCGAATGGTCCAGGACAGTCATTCTTCTTGGCAGTGACTCTGAGTAGTGTTCAAGTAGAATGGTTTTCCTCGTCAGACAATCATTCTTTCGAAGTTCATAGTCGTGAGCAATTTCGAAGAATGGTCCATTATGGAGGTTGGTGCAAGAAAATCATTTCCTTAGGAAATGGTCCGTACAACCATTCCCTAGGGAAAAATAATTCTCTTCAGGTTGCACTGTGATCAATGCCAAAATAATGGCCCAGTTATTTGAATGGTCCAGGTTCATCAATCAGCGAAATTCATTCCCTAGGGCAGACTCATTATCTCCAGGATGCACTGTGATTAGTGTCGGAGGAATGAACTAGTTAGGTGAATGGTTTAGGTTTAGAAATTAGGGAAATTCATTCCCTAGGGCATACTCATTCTCTCCAGGTTTCACTATGATTAGTGCCAGAGGAATGGCCCAGTTAGGTGAATGGTCAAGGTTCATAAACCAAGGAAAAATATTCTTCTATGCTTGAGAAGAATATTCCAGATAGCCCATGACTGCTGCTTAACTTTCCGAGGGAAAACACTCTTCCAGATCTCATAGTTGTGAGTGGAAGAATGGCCCAAATGACTCAATTTGTATAATGATATTGTTTATATAAGATGATATGATTATTGTAGAGACTATATGTCTTTGGACAATAGTTGTATGCTACTATGGTGGATGTGATCCACTGGTAGTGACTATGTGTCACTGCTTAGTAGCAGTGTGCTACTAGGAGTGGTTGTGTACCATTGGATAGTAGTTGTATACTACTATATATAGACATAGTTGTGTTCTATTGGATGGAATTTTTCTGATTTTCCATGGAGACTATCTAGTTGGATAGTGATGATGGTGCTCATGATTTGAACATGAGATAATCTGTGTGGCTATGATGATGCTATCGGTTGAATGGTTTGTTTGTGCTTAAGACCATGGCCTTTAATACCTCCCTAGCTAGGATGGAGTGTTGATGTTATGGTAGCTGCAGAAGGTATTAACCTCCACGTATAACCTTTGACGAGACTAGAATATTACGAGAAGCAAGAGAAACCCTAAAGATTTGGATAATAGCCCTAAAAGACAAGTAAGATAAATAGAATAAATAAATATTGAGTTATTAGTCCCCAGGAAGAGAAGTCGTCCCAATCAGTTAAGATGGAGCAGTATAAATAGATGGAGTTAGAGCTCATTTGGACACACTCACTCACGACTGAATAAGGACAAGAAGTGTGCATGAGTGAAGGAGAACTGTAACTTTTGTAGTAGTGATTTTGTCTTGGGTTATTGGTTTGGCCTTTCTGCTTGGTCTTTGGTTATCCTTGCTAGGTCTACTAGCCTTGGTTGTCTATTGGTATGATTTCAAATTTATTATGTCTGTCAAGGTTAAGGTGCTCAGGGGTGGCCTTTGTGCCTATGGTTGGGTGACAATATTTGTATATTATCTATGGTGAAATGAACACATCTCTTATATTCTAACACTGGCGACTCTGTATTGATTACCGAACTGTGAAAAAAATCACATTCAAAAATTGGTACCCAATTCCCCAAATTGACAACCTTCTCGAGCAACTCAAGGGGGCCAAGTAATTTAGTAAGATTGATCTGAAGTCCGACTACCACTAGGTTCCCATAGAATAGAATGATGTATGGAAGACTGCTTTCAAGTCTAAAGAAGGTATTTTCAAGTGGTTGGTCATGCCCTTTGGCTTGAAAATTTCCCCAAAAATTTTCACGAGGTTGATGGAAGACATATTGCGGCCCTTCACCAATTCCTTTGTGGTTGTATATTTATATGGCATATTCGTCTTCAATAAGATTTGGGAAGAACACTTGCAACACATTCAGTAGGTCCTCCACACTCTACGACAACACACACTATATGATAACTTAGAGAAATGCTCATTCGACATGAACGTGGTCCAATACTTCATATAAATTATATACGAGCATGGTGTGCATGTCGATCCAGCCAAGATCCAAGTCATTTGTGACTAGCCATCACCAACAACACTAACCGAGTTTTGGAGCTACTTAGGCCTTGCCAACTTCTATCGAATATTTGTATTGGGTTTCTCCCATATCGCTTAGGCTCTCATCCAAGTGACCAAGGATGGTTTCAAAAACAAATTTGTGTGGGGAAGATCACAACAAAAGACCTTTGATGATATGAAACATCGCTTATGCTCAACCCTGTTGTGAGAAATATTACCCTTTGGACAAACTAAGCTCCCCTTTGGACCAAGAATCCTATCTTTGGTCCAAAGACAGAAGTGAACAAGTGGTTACTACTTTCCCTATAGATCTAACTCAATCAATCAAGCAATAGAGAGGAAGGTGTTAAAATAATAGGTGTGGTCATTTTCACCATAGAAAATATCACTATATTGTCACCCATCCATAGGAACAAGGCCACCCCGAGCACCTTAACCTTGAAAGATATAATAATTCTGGAAGCAATCACTAGAACCAATAGCCAACCAATGTAGTGTACCTCTCTCCAAAGATAGTGCACCAAGTAGAGAAACCAAACCATAAGCTAAATACCAAGTCACCATTGCAACAACTGTAACTCTTCTCCAGTTATGCACATCACTAGTCCTTATGACGTTTTGTGGGAGAGTGAGACTAAATGAGCTCAAGCACCCTCTATTTATAGTGCTCCAAGTCAACTAACTTGGCCAACTTCTCTTTCTTGGAGGATAATAACTTAATATTAAATATTCTCTTGAGCTGACTTGTCTTCTAAGGTTCTTATTAAACCATTTAGGGTTTCTGTAACTTCCCAGAATATTCTAGTCTTGTCAAAGTTTACACATGGAGGTTAATACCTACCGTAGCTACCATAACATCAACACTCCTTCCTAGATAGGGAGGTATTAACAGTAATGGTCTTGAGCACAAACATACCATTATGTTGGTAGCATCATCATAGCCACACAAGTTATCTCATGATCACATAAATCAAACCACGAGAAACACCATCACTAGTTGGAAATCATCTCCAACACTAGTGGTAGTCTCCATGGAAATCAGATAGTAGCATACAACTGCTAAAATGCCATCCAATAGAGTACAATTGTTTCTATCCATAGTAGTGCACAACTATTGTCCAATGGTACAAAACCGCTCCTAGTAGCACACAACTACGAACTAGTGACACTCAATCACTACCAATGGAGCAAATCCACCACAGTAGCATACAAGTAATGTCTAGAGACATACAGTCTCCACGGAAAAAAATCATATCATATGATATCATCCTACATCAACAATGTCATTAGCTGCAGCACCTCTAAGCCGTACTAACATGATGCGAATGCATCATATATAAGTTGTACTAACATGATGTGGAGTGTCACCTACATCATCTTTAGGTTGTACTAGCATGAACATAACTAGCATGATGCACATGCATCATATGTAAGTTGTACTCACATGATGTAGATTAGTGCCTCTCCGTGTCACCTCTAAGTTGTATGATCATATCTAAGTTTTACTAGCATGAGCATATCTAGCATGATGCCAATGTATCATATCTAAGTTGTATGCCATATCTAAGTTGTACTAGCATGATCATATCTAACATGACACAAGCCATCTGCATCACCTCTAAGTTGTATGGTCATCTCTAAGTTGTACTAGCATGAACATATCTAGCATGATGTCAATACATCATATCTAAGTTGTATGTCCACCTCTAAGTTGTACTAGCATGATGCACCTCAGGCCACTGTATCATCCACAAATACAACCATCTATATCATATCTAAGTTGTACTAGCATGATCATAACAAGCATGATGCAAGCATCATCTCTAAGTTGTATGACCATATCTAAGTTGTACTAGCATGATATAGATCTGTAGCTCAATGGCAGTCCATGATGCCACATATCAACACTCCCTCTCAACCAAGGAAGTCATCTCCTCCCTCTCAACCAAGGGAGAAATCTCCACAAGTCCCAGCTTGTCTCTTAAGTATGCAAACTTTCTCTTGGACAGATGCTTCGTCAAAATATCAGTTGTTTGCTCATCAGTGGAGATATGATGAAGAATCACTTCTCCCCTCTGGATTTTATCACACAGAAAGTAGTACTTGATCTCAATGTGCTTTGACATGTCATGGAACACCAGGTTCTCTGAGAGCTTCACACAACTCTGATAATCACAATATATCACAGTCAAATACAACACTTGTTCAAATAGTCCAGAAACCAGTTTACGGAGCCATACTTCTTCTGTACAAGCATCACAACTTGCAATATACTTTGCTTCTGCAGTGCTGAGTGCAACATATTTCTCTTTCTTGCTGGACCATGATATCATAGCAGATCACAAATTGAAACACATACCAGAAGTACTCTTTCTGTCATCTGCACTCCTTTCCCAATCTGAATCGGTAAATCCATGCAACTGTACTTCATTGTTTGAGGCATATCTCAAACCATAAGTTATCATCCCACGAAGATATCTCAAGATATGCTTTGCAACTATCTAATGCTCATGTCTAGCTTCCACTTGGAACTGGCTCAACATGTTCACAACAAAGAAAATGTCTGGCCTGGTATTTACCAAATACATCAATGAGCCAATCAACTATCTGTACAGAAACGAGTCTACTAGATCCGAATCAAAGTCTCTCAACTTCCTTATATATGTTACCATGGGAGTTGTTATAGATTTGCAATCCATCATCCCAAAATTCTGAAGGGTATTTACAACATACTTCACTTGTCCTATGAAGACTTCACCATGCCTCTGCCATACTTCTAGTCCCAAGTTGTAGTGCATGAGACCAAGATCCTTCATATCAAATTCTAAGGCTAGCTCCTTATTACACTAAATAATGAGAGGATTTGCACCTGTTAGAAACAAATCATCAACTTATAATAGTATAATCACATGTGCATCATTCACAGCCTTGTAATAGAGGTTTGGATCGGCATGACTCTTGGAAAATCCAAGTCTCGTTAAATATATATCAATACATGCATACCAATCTCTTGGATCTTGCTTGAGTCCATACAAGGCCTTATTCAATCAATATACATGGGTTTCTCTTGGGTGTACCTCAAAACCTTGAGGTTTCTCTATATATACCTCTTCCTCAATTACTCCATTGAGAAAGGCGGTCTTTACATCCATCTGATGTAAACTCCAACCCATGGATGCTTCTAGAGATATGATGGCTCTATTAGATGTATATCTGGAAACTAGAGCAAACGTCTCATAATAGTCTTCTGCCTCTTGCTGGATTATGGTCTCTGTTATATTGGAGATCATGACTTCAGACTGTGTGTGATCTGAAATTTAACTTGATCTAAAATTTAAGATCTTTAACCATTATTTGCATGTGAAGTTTAACTGTTAAACACCTTTGTAATGAAAAATTAAATAACATCCATCAAGCACATGAGCACATAAACATGTAAGCAAATCATCTATGAACAAGAATTGGTAACGAAGTTCACTAGACTTCCTAGCTACGCCTTTGAGTCTACTCCAATAGTGAGACCGCTCTTTAATTAATCTCAAATGCTTAAAAATTACAAAGAAAGACTTACATAAGAGCTCCCAAAAACCAACTTTCATATCTGCGATTCTGGGCAGAAATAGACATCATAGGTGGCTGAAAAACGTAATTCTACAACTTTTGACTGTAAACTCGAGTATACTTGGCTCACTCAAATGGGATCTGGAGGCAATTTTCTATTCGGCTACTATGACGAGGAAACAAAGAGCATATTCGGAATCCCCTCGAAATTCTGCAACTTTTGAGTATAAATTTGACCTATTTTTGAGCAGGTCACCTAGGACACCTCTTGGCATAGATTCCAATGCAACGTCTGCCTGTCAAATCTGTACAGTCTCGAAAAGCGTGCCAACTCCTCCTGGAAACACTTTTCTGTTCATCTACTCTGATGAAGAAACATTGAACATATTCATAATCCTTTCGAAATTCTGCAACTTTTGAGTATAAAGTCGACCTGTTTCTGAGCAGGTTGTCTGGGACACCTCCTGGCATGGATTCCAATGCAACCTCTACCAACTCCTCCCTACCTCGGTTTGCATGCCTGGCCAAATGAGCAGAGCCACTAACCAGTTCGCCAAACTTAGCGAACCTCCTCCAGATTTGGTGGTAACCGCCAGATTTGGCAGAAATCTGCCATATTTGGCTAGATCCACCAAACTGCTGGCTTCTAAAAGGTGACACGTGTCATGCTGATGTCAACATATGTATCACTGACGTCATCAGTACAGTCTATTGACTGTTTGACTCTTTATCGTTGTTTTCGAAAAACTTCAGAGTGTCATAACTTCTCTATACGAGCTCCGTTTGAGAAAGTAAATATATGGACAGAATCGGGAGAACGAGCCGGATGCAATGGCGTTGGTTTCATACAATTATGAGAAATTTTATTGTTAAGCATTTTCTGAGCCTAGGGACCCTTCTGAGACTTCTGGGTCATTCCTAGATACTGGATCCACGTGGATCACACCTCCCCACTGAGAAGCTTTTGGACCACCAAAAGCATGGTATCATTCAGACATGAAGTGAGGACATGTTTGTCTCACTTGTCCTGTATCACCTATCCATTCTTCTTGGAACCTGTACATCTGACTCAACACTACAACAATCAACACTGCACTGACATTGTTAAGTACATTAATCACATCTTCATTCAACATTGTCAGACCCAACCACATACTGCTGATGAGTAATAAGCTGAATATAAACATTGAACATGTGAAAGAGATTGTACCTGAACCATGCTAACTTTTAACCATAGAAACACTATCAATCAAAACAATTGCATTGTAGTGAAATGACACTTCCTTTTCATGCTTAGGATTCTTTTCTTCCTTACATTGTATAGACATAAGTGTCAAATTCCGACTTGCATTAACAACCCTTTTTAATTGTTGTGTAGTGCCCAATGATTTGTCATTTTTGAATGAATGTGAATGCACTATGTACTCAAATCCTTCTTTAAACAAATGATATTGATTATGTTCTCGATAAAAGATCGTTTTTCGATCATATAAGTATGGACTACCCAACACAATTCCACAGATATCTAGTGGGACCACATCAAATTCAACCTCATCTACAAACTTAGATGTAATTGCAAACTTTAGATCACATTGTTGTGTTACTTGTAATCTTTT
>JASDQU010245401.1:11462-52724 GCA_032191745.1 Picea mariana | reverse complement strand
GAATACGAAGAAAGAAACTGGGAAGTGGTGCGAGTTCCATAAAATCCCTTGGCATAAACACCGTTGAATGTCGCTCGAAGCAGTCATTACTAGCCGAGTTGAAATCCTCAGAGTCAAATCCAGGCTCTTACTCTAATTCAAAGCAAGACAAGGCGAAGTGGATCATTGATGCAAAACCTAGTGTCATAGTCGCTACCACCAAGATCCAACCAAACAAACGAAAATATATGGAGGAAGGTGAAAACTTTTTTCACTCACAGATGTGGGTGAAGGGTGCTCTGATACATTTCATTGTTGATAGTGGAAGAAAAAAGAACCTCATCTCAGCAGAGGTCGTCAAGCGGTTGGAGTTGCCGACAACACCACATCCGCAACTATACAACATTGGGTGGCTCAACCAAGGACGACATCTCCACGTTAGCCTGCAGTGCCACTTGCCCTATGGCATCAATCCCTTCAAGGATGAGGTATTGTGTGATGTTGCCCCACTTGAAGTTTGTGATGTTCGTTTAGGCCAATCATATATGTGGAAACTTCATGTTGTGTATGAGTCTATACCTTGTATTGTTATTGCTACTGTGGGAAGACAATTGTACAAGATACCAGAGGTATCTCCACTTACCGCAGTTTCTTTGGTCTCAGCTAAGCAGTGCAGGAAGGTCATCTCCCAGATTGGGAAATTTTTCCTCTTCATGATTTAGTCTTAGAGTGAGTGGAAGGTCGCGGCCACATCCATGGCCTCTACACAAGGCTCCTCTACATAGCATAAGCAAGTGGACAAAGTCACAGAAGAATACCGAGACATATTCACCTCACCTACTGGGGTGCCTTTGCACTATCAGGTCAAGCATTCAATTGAGCTGACCCCTGGAATTCCTTTACCTAATGGGCCAGTGTATCAATGCTCTATCCTAAAAAATGAGGAAATCAAGCACTAGATTCAAGATCTTGTCTAAAAAGGGTACATTCGACCAAGCTCCTCACCCCACGAAAGCCCAATCGTGCTCATACAAAAGAAAGGCGGGACCTGGCTATTGATATTATGGTAGTTGCGGGAGGTATTAACCTCCACATGTAACCTTTGACGAGACTAGAATATTCTGGGAAGCAAGAGAAACCCTAAAGCTTTGGATAATAACCCTAGAAGACAAGTCGACCAATTAGAATAAATTGATATTGAGTTATTAGCCCCTAGGAAGAGAAGTCAGCCCAACCAGTTAAGATGGAGCAGTATAAATAGAGGGCACTAGAGCTCATTTGGACACACTCACTCACGACTACATAAGGAAAAGAAGTGTGCATGAATGAAGGAGAAATGCAACTATTGCAGTAGTGATTTTGTCTTGGGTTATTGGTTTGGAATTTATGCTTGGTCTTTGGTTATCCTTGCTTGGTGCGCTAGCCTTGGTTGGCTATTGGTCCGCTTCTGGAATTATTCTGTCTGTCAAGGTTAAGGTGCTTGAGGTTGGCCTTTGTGCCTATGGTTGGGTGACAATATTGTTATATTGTCTATGGTGAAACAAGCCCATCTCTTATATTCTAATAGGTTATGGGACCACACCTCCTCCAGTCAGTCTAACCACTGGAAGGAAGCTAAGCCATAAAGTTATCAAGCTCGTTGAATAACTATCGCTAGGGTTTCTAGCAGGTGCAATTACTGAAGCATTGCCGCTAGGGTTATTAGCAGGTGCAGCTGCAAACCCCTACACCTTTTTCCCAACACCTTATGATGGAACGTTTTCACCAAGGAAAGGATATCCTAGTGCACCTTAGTCCAACACACCTATTGACACTCTCAGAAGGAAAAAACATCAAGGTTGAGATTTTGGGTCAAAGTCAATGTTTGACCAGTCAAATTCAATGTTTGACCAATCAAATTCAAAGTTTGACCAACTATCAGTCAACATAAATCATGAATAAAAGGGAAGATTGTCTACACTATTAAGCTCTTGCAGGATCCCTTGAAGATAACATGTGGGTAATTGACAATGGAGCTTCCATGCATATGACAGGAGACCAAGTCAGACTCTCCAATCTGAACAAAAAGAAAACATCTCACAAAGTAGAACTTGGAGACAAGAACACATATCCAGTCAAAGGAATTGGTCGAGCCTTCATCAAATTGGAATCAGGTAACAATGTTCATTTGAGTTATTTCTTATATGTACCTGGTTTAGAAAAGAATCTTGTATCTATATCTTTCTTAGAAGACAAAGGAAATAATAGCCTTTGTAGATGGTGAAGTACTATCTTGGTCTAAAGACTCTAGCATAAAGAATGCTACCATTATTGGAACTCGTGAAGGTAGATTATACAGACTACTAGAACACAATGATGAAGCTCTTGTACATGATGAAGTTAATCCTAGTGAACTTTGGCATAGAAGGTATGCTCATCTTAACTATCAAGCATTACCTTTCCTCAAGAAAATGGTTGAAGGAATAGCATAACTACAATCTGTACATGAAGGAATATGCAAAGGATGTGCACTTGGTAAAAATATTAAGAATCCATTCTCAAGTAGTGATAATAGATCCAAGGAAATCCTAGATCTAATACATTCAGATGTTTGCGGTCCGATGCCAGTCAAATCTCTAAGAGGTTCTCTTTACTATGTAACCTTCATAGATGATTACTCAAGAAAGACTTGGTTATATCTCTTGAAGACAAAGGATGAAGTTTTCAAAAAGTTTAAGGAATTCGAGGCAGAAATAGAAAACCTTACAAGCAAGAAAATCAAGACTTTGAGAACAAATAATGGAGGAGAATACACATCGAAGGAATTTGTTTCCTTTTGTAAATCAACAGGGATTAGGAGGGAGCTAATTGTTCCTCATAATCTTCAATAAAATGGTATAGCATAAAGGAAGAATAGATCTATTGAATAAACCATGAAGGCACTAATGAATGATCAAAGTCTATCCATGTTCCTATGGGGAGAAGCAACCATGACAACAATATATGTTCAAAACAGAAGTCCCCACCGCATATTGAAGAATATGACTCTAGAAGAATCTTTCTCAGGAAAGAAACCTAGTGTGGAACACTTAAGAATATTTGGTTGTCCCGTTTACATTCATGTTCCCAAGGACAAAAGGAAGAAACTAGAACCCTCAGGAAGGAAAGGCATATTTGTTGGATATAGTGAATATTCCAAATCCTACATAATCTATATTCCAGAACAACATAAGATTGAAGTCAGCAGAGACGTAACTTTCGATGAGAATTTGGATTTTAGAAAGTCTATAGAAGACTCCATGGAAGAGGAATATGAAGAGATTATAGAAGAAAGCATTGATTTTCAAGAAATTCATAATGAAGAACCAGAACAACTTGATCATCCAGTACAACCATGCAAACCTATTGAAATAGTCAATATACCCAAAACTAGAAAACGTCCAACTTGGCTTGAAGCTACTCTACAAGAAGTAGAAAGACTCAAAGCTCCAAGTGGCACCTTTAGAGAAAACAAGAAGCCTAAAATATTCTCCAGCTATGCAACATGTATAAAAAAACTTATAAATGAATAACCCACCACATTTGAAGAAGCATTTCAAAAGAAACAGTGGAAATAAGCCATGACAAAAGAATACCAGTCTATCATGAAAAATGACATGTGGGAAATTGTGCCTAGACCCAAAGAAAAATCAGTGGTAGCTTCAAAATGGGTCTACAAGATCAAACATGCAGTAGATGGAAGCATATATAAATACAAGGCAAGGTTCGTGGCTAGAGGGTTCTCCCAGAAGGAGGGAGAAGATTATGATGAAACCTTTGCTCCTATTTCCAGATATACTTCTATTAGAGCCATTATGTCTCTTATTGCTTCCATGGGATGGACTTTACATCAGATGGATGTAAAAACAACTTTTCTCAATGGAGAAATTGAAGAAGAAGTATACATTGAACAACCTCACGGTTTTGAGGTGCATCCCAGAGACACTCATGTTTGTAGATTAAAGAAAGCACTATATGGACTCAAGCAATCTCCAAGAGCTTGGTGTGCCATAATTGATAGTTACTTAATAAGACTTGGTTTCTCTAAGTGTCATCCAGATCCAAATATCTACTACAAGGTTGTGAACAATGCACCTGCGATTCTTCTATTGTATGTCAATGATTTATTCTTGACAGGGGCAGAGTCTCTCATCACCCATTGTAAGAAGGAGTTAGCTTCTGAGTTCGATATGAAAGATATTGGTCTCATGCATTATTACTTGGGACTAGAAGTATGGCAGAAGCATGGTGAAGTCTTCCTTGGACAAGGAAAATCTGTAGTAAAAATCCTTCAGAAATTTGGAATGATGGATTGCAAATCCATGGCCACTCCTATGACCACAAATATAAGAAAAGTAAGAGACTCAGATTCTGATCCAGTAGATTCATCCCTGTATCGACAACCGTTTGGGTCGTTGATGTATCTAGTGAATACTCGACCAGATATTTGCTTTGTTGTAAACACTTTAAACCAATTCTAGGTGGAACCCAGACATGGGCACTGGATAGCTGTAAAGCATGTTCTAAGATATATTCATGGGGCATTAAACTATGGTTTAAGATACACCTCAACCGATGATATATAACTTCATGGATTCACAAATTCAGATTGGGCAGGGAGTGCAGAAGATATAAGGAGTACTTCAGGGATGTGTTTCAGCTTGGGCCCTGCTACGATATCATGGGCTAGCAGGAAACAATAGTCTGTCACACTCAACACTACAAAAGAAGAATATATCACAGCGTGTGAAGTGTTTACCGAAGCAGTATGGATGAGGATGCTGATTTCTTGACTATTTGATCAGGTATCAAATTCGACTGTAATATACTATGACAATGAAAGTTGTATGAAGCTATCATAACATCTAGTGTTTCATGACCGATCAAAACATATTGAGATCAAATAATACTTTATTAGTGATAAATTCCAGGAAGGAGAAGTGAAACTCCAATATATCTCCATAGATGAGCAGGTAGCAGATATTTTGACAAAGCCTTTGTCCAGGATAAACTTTGTGTACTTAAGGGACAAGATGGGGCTTGTGGAGATAAATCCCTTAGTTGAAAGGGAATATATGGCTCCCTAGGTTGGGAGGGAGCATTGATATGTTGTTGATTCATGGGAAGTCATTTTCCAGTTCGGAAAATGGTCCAAGTTGGGTAGTTCCTTTCCATTCCGGAAAGTGGTTCGAGATTTCTGAGGGACAATCATTTTCCAGTTTGGAAAATGTTCTAGATCAGATAGTCATTTTCGTAATGAAAATGGTCTAATAGATTGTCGATGTACCATAGAAAAAGATTCCCCTTGTGGCTAGTGTGGGTGAATGGTCCAGGACGGTCATTCTTCTTGGCAGTCACTCTGAGTAGTGTTCAAGTAGAATGGTCTGCCTCGTCGGATAGTCATTCTTTCGAAGTTCATAGTCGTGAGCAGTTTCGAAGAATGGTCCATTATGGAGGTTGGTGCAGGAAAATCATTTCCTTAGGAAATGGTCTGTACAACCATTCCCTAGGGAAAAATAATTCTCTTCAGGTTGCACTGTGATCAGTGCTAGAATAATGGCCCAGTTAGGTGAATGGTCCAGGTTCATAAATCAACGAAATTCATTCCCTAGGGCAGACTCATTCTCTCCAGGTTGCACTGTGATTAGTGTCGGAGGAATGACCTAGTTAGGTGAATGGTTTAGGTTTAGAAATTAGGGAAATTCATTCCCTAGGGCATACTCATTCTCTCCAGGTTGCACTGTGATTAGTGCTAGAGGAATGGCTCAGTTAGGTGAATGGTCAAGGTTCAGAAATCAGGGACAATTATTCTTCTATGCTTGAGAAGAATATTCCAGATAGCCCATGATTGTTGCTTAACTTTTCGAGGGAAAACACTCTTCCAGATCTCACAGTTGTGAGTGGAAGAATGGCCCAAATGACTCAATTTGTATCATGATATTGTTTATATAAGATGATATGATTATTGTAGAGACAGTATGTCTTTGGACAATAGTTGTATGCTACTATGGTGGATGTGATCCACTGGTAGTGACTATGTGTCACTGCTTAGTAGCAGTGTGATACTAGGACTGGTTGTGTACCATTGGATAGTAGTTGTATACTACTATATATAGACATAGTTGTGTTCTATTGGATGGAATTGTTCTGATTTTCCATGGAGACTATCTAGTTGGATAGTGATGATGGTGCTCATGATTTGATCATGAGATAACCTGTGTGGCTATGATGATGCTACTGGTTGAATGATCTGTTTGTGCTTAAGACCATGACCTTTAATACCTCCCTAGCTAGGATGGAGTGTTGACGTTATGGTAGTTGCAGAAGGTATTAACCTTCACGTATAACCTTTGACAAGACTAGAATATTACAAGAAGCAAGAGAAACCCTAAAGCTTTGGATAATAGCCCTAAAAGACAAGTAAGCTAAATAGAATAAATAAATATTGAGTTATTAGTCCCTATGAAGAGAAGTTGTCCCAGTCAGTTAAGATGGAGCAGTATAAATAGATGGAGTTAGAGCTCATTTGGACACACTCACTCACGACTGAATAAGGACAAGAAGTGTGCATGAGTAAAGGAGAACTGCAACTATTGCAGTAGTGATTTTGTCTTGGGTTATTGGTTTGGCCTTTCTGCTTGGTCTTTGGTTATCCTTGCTTGGTCTGATAGCCTTGGTTGTCTATTGGTATGATTGCAAAATTATTCTGTCTGCCAAGGTTAAGGTGCTCAGGGGTGGCCTTTGTGCCTATGGTTGGGTGACAATATTTCTATATTATCTATGGTGAAATGAGCACATCTCTTATATTCTAACACTGGCGACTCTGTATTGATTACTGAACTGTGAAAAAAATCACATTCAAAAATTGGTACCCAATTCCCTAAATTGACAACCTTCTCGACCAACTCAAGGGGGCCAAGTACTTTAGTAAGATTGATCTGAAGTTCGACTACCACTAGGTTCTCATAGAATAGACTGATGTATGAAATACTACTTTTAAGTCTAAAGAAGGTATTTTCAAGTGGTTGGTCATGCCCTTTGGCTTGACGATTGCCCCAAAAAATTTGATGAGGTTGATGGAAGACATATTGTGGCCCTACACCAATTCCTTTGTGGTTGTATATTTATATGGCATATTCGTCTTCAATAAGAGTTGGGAAGAACACTTGCAACACATTCAGTAGGTCCTCCACACTCTACGACAACACACACTATATGATAACTTAGAGAAATGCTCATTCGACATGAACATGGTCCAATACTTCATATAAATTATATACGAGCATGGTGTGCATGTCGATCCAGCCAAGATCCAAGTCATTTGTGACTAGCCATTGCCAACAATACTAACCAAGTTTTGGAGCTACTTAGGCCTTGCCAACTTCTATCGAATATTTGTATTGGGGTTCTCCCATATTGCTTAGGCTCTCAGCCAAGTGACCAAGGATGGTTTCAAAACCAAATTTGTGTGGGGAAGATCACAACAAAAGACCTTTGATGATATGAAACATCGCTTATGCTCAACCATGTTGTGAGAAATATTACCCTTTGGACAAACTAAGCTCCCCTTTGGACCAAGACTCCTATCATTGGTCCAAAGACAGAAGTGAAAAAGTGGTTACTACTTTCCTTATAGATATAACTCAATCAATCAAGCAAGAGAGAGGAAGGTGTTAAAATAATAGGTGTGGTCATTTTCACCATAGAAAATATCACTATATTGTCACCCATCCATAGGAACAAGGCCACCCCGAGGACCTTAACCTTGAAAGATATAATAATTCTGGAAGCAATCACTAGAACCAATAGCCAACCAATGTAGTGTACCTCTCTCCAAAGCTAGCGCACCAAGCAGAGAAACCAAACCATAAGCTAAATACCAAGTCACCACTGCAACAATTGTAGCTCTTCTCTAGTTATGCACATCACTAGTCCTTATGAGGTTTTGTGGGAGAGTGAGACTAAATGAGCTCAAGCACCCTCTATTTACAGTGCTCCAAGTCAACTAACTTAGCCGAATTCTCTTTCTTGGAGGATAATAACTTAATATTAAATATTCTCTTGAGCTGACTTGTCTTCTAGGGTTCTTATTAAACCGTTTAGGGTTTATATAGATTCCCAGAATATTCTAGTCTTGTCAAAGTTTACACATGGAGGTTAATACCTACTGTAGCTACTGTAACATCAACACTCCCTCCTAGCTAGGGAGGTATTAATAGTAATGGTCTTGAGCACAAACATACCATTATGATGGTAGCATCATCATAGCCACACAAGTTATCTCATGATCACACAAATCAAACCACGAGCAACATCATCACTAGTTGGAAATCATCTCCAACACTAGTGGTAGTCTCCATGGAAATCAGATAGTAGCATACAACTGCTACAATGCCATCCAATAGAATACAACTGTTTCTATCCATATTAGTACACAACTATTGTCCAGTGGTACAAAACCGCTCCTAGTAGCACGCAACTACTAATCAGTGACACTCAATCACTGCTAGTGGAGCAAATCCACCACAATAGCATACAACTAATGTCTAGAGACATACAGTCTCCACGTAAAAAAATCATATCATGTGTTATCATCCTGCATCAACAATGTTATTAGTTGCATCACCTCTAAGTTGTACTAACATGATGTGAATGCATCATATCTAAGATGTACTGGCATGATCTGGAGTGTCATCTACATCATCTTTAGGTTGTACTAGCATGAACATAACTAGCATGATGCACATGCATCATATGTAAGCTATAATCACATGATGTAGATTAGTGCCTCTCCGTGTCACCTCTAAGTTGTATGATCATCTCTAAGTTGTACTAGCATGAGCATATCTAGCATGTTGCCAATGCATCATATCTAAGTTGTGTGTCATATCTAAGTTGTACTAGCATGATCATATCTAACATGACACAAGCCATCTGCATCACCTCTAAGTTGTATGGTCATCTCTAAGTTGTACTAGCATGAGCATATCTAACATGATGTCAATACATCATATCTAGGTTGTATGTCCACCTCTAAGTTATACTAGCATAGCCATATCTAGCATGATGCAACTCATAAGCATCATCTCTAAGTTGTACTAGCATGAACATATCTAGCATGATGTCAATACATCATATCTAAGTTGTATGTCCACCTCTAAGTTGTACTAACATGATGCACCTCAGGCCACTATATCGTCCACAAATATAACCATCTATATCATATCTAAGTTGTACTAGCACGATGCACCTCAGGCCACTGTATCGTCCACAAATACAACCATCTATATCATATCTAAGTTGTACTAGCATGATCATAACAAGCATGATGCAAGCATCATCTCTAAGTTGTATGACCATATCTAAGTTGTACTAGCATGATATAGATCTGTAGCTCAATGGCAGTCCATGATGCCACATATCAACACTCCCTCTCAACCAAGGAAGTCATCTCCTCCCTCTCAACCAAGGGAGAAATCTCCACAAGTCCCAGCTTGTCTCTTAAGTATGCAAACTTTCTCTTGGACAGATGCTTCGTCAAAATATCAGTTGTTTGCTCATCAGTGGAGATATGATGAAGAATCACTTCTCCCCTCTGGATTTTATCACACAGAAAGTAGTACTTGATCTCAATGTGCTTTGACATGTCATGGAACACCGGGTTCTCTGAGAGCTTCACACAACTTTGATTATCACAATATATCACAGTCAAATACAACACCTGTTCAAATAGTCCAAAAACCAGTTTACGAAGCCATACTGCTTCCGTACAAGCATCACAAGTTGCAATATACTTTGCTTCTGCAGTGTTGAGTGCAACATATTTCTCTTTCTTGTTGGACCATGATATCATAGCAGATCCCAAATTGAAACACATACCAACAATACTATTCCTGTCATCTACACTCCTTGCCCAATCTGAATCGGTAAATCCATGCAAATGTACTTCATTGTTTGAGGCATATCTCAAACCATAAGTTATCATCCCACGAAGATATCTCAAGATATGCTTTGCAACTATCTAATGCTCATGTCTGGGTTCCACTTGGAACTGGCTCAACATGTTCACAACAAAGCAAATGTCTGGCCTGGTATTTACCAAATACATCAATGAGCCAATCAACTATCTGTATAGAAATGAGTCTACTAGATCCGAATTAGAGTCTCTCAACTTCCTTATATATGTTACCATGGGAGTTGTTATGGATTTGCAATCCATCATCCCAAAATTCTGAAGGGTATTTACAACATACTTTGCTTGTCCTAGGAAGACTTCACCATGCTTCTGCCATAGGTTGTAGTGCATGAGACCAAGATCCTTCATATCAAATTCTGAGGCTAGCTCTTTATTACACTAAATAATGAGAGGATTTGCACCTGTTAGGAACAAATCATCAACTTATAATAGTATAATCACATGTGCATCATTCACAACCTTGTAATAGAGTTTTGGATCGGCATGACTCTTGGAAAATCCAAGTCTCGTTAAATAGATGTCAATACATGCATACCAATCTCTTGGAGCTTGCTTGAGTCCATACAAGGCCTTATTCAATCAATATACATGGGTTTCTCTTGGGTGTACCTCAAAACCTTGAGGTTTCTCTATATATACCTCTTCCTCAATTACTCCATTGAGAAAGGCGGTCTTTACATCCATTTGATGTAAACTCCAACCCATGGATGCTTCTAGAGATATGATGGCTCTGATAGATGTATATATGGAAACCAGAGCAAACGTCTCATAATAATCTTTTGCCTCTTGCTGGGATAAACCTATAGCCACAAATATTTCCTTGTATTTATCTATACTCCCATATTTTGCATGCTTTATCTTATAAACCCACTTTGAAGTAACTACATACTTTTCTTTGGCTCTAAGAACAACTTTCTATACATCATTTTTCATGATAGATTGATATTCCTCCATCATAGCCTACTTCAATTATTTATGCTTGAATGCTTCTTCAAAGGTGGAAGGTTCTGCATTAACAAGACTTGTCATGAGTTCCACATAACTGGAAAATATTTTTGGGTTCTTGCTTTTTCTGAAGGTGACACTCAGAGGTTTATGATTTTCTTCTTCCTGCAAGGTGGATTCAATCCATGTTGGTCTCTTTCTAGAATTAGGTGCAATAACTGGTTCCACAGGTTCATGTGGTGGTTCTGGTTCTTCACTAGGGTGTTCTAGAGAACATGTGCTATCTTCTTTGGTGTCTTCATGTTCCTCTTCTTCGTTGGAGTCTATGGAGTCTTCTATATATTTCTTAAATGAAATCCTTTCATCAAAAGTTATGTCTCTACTGATTTCAACCGCATGCTGACCTGGAACATAGATTCTATATGATTTTGATGATTCACTATATCAAATGAATATGCCTTTCTTTTCCGAAGGTTCCAACTTCTTTCTTTTATCTTTAGGAACATGAATATAGACAGGGAATCCAAAGATTCTCAAGTGTTCAACACTTGGCTTCTTTCCAGAGAAGGCTTCTTCTAGAGTCATGTTCTTCAATATGCGACATGGACTTTTGTTATGAATGTAAAAAACTTTCATATCTGCTTCTCCCCATAGGAACATAGATAAATTTTGTTCATTCATCATTTCCTTGACTAATTCTTCAATAGTTTTGTTATTTCTTTTAGCCACACCATTTTGTTGAGGATTGTGAGGAACAATGAGCTCCCTCCTAATCCCATCTTATTTAAAAAATTCAACGAGTTCCTTGAAGGTGTTTTCTCCTCCATTATCAGATTTTATTATCTTGATCTTCTTATCTGTTAGGTTCTCTACTTTAGCCTTGAATTCTCGGAATTTGTTAAATACTTCATCCTTTGTCTTTAACAGATACAACCGGGTCTTTCTTGAGAAGTCATATATGAACATCACATAGTAAAGGGATCCTCCTAGAGACTTCATTGGCATAGGACCAGATACATTTGAATATATTAGGTCTAATATCTCTTGGATCTATTCTCACTACTTGGGAATGGTTTCTTAATATTCTTCCCAAGTGCACATCCTCTGAAAATGCCTTCATGCACAGATTGTAATTCTGGTATGCCTAAAACCATCTATTTTAGAGATGGAAATGATTAATGAAGGTGAGCATACCTTCTATGCCATAACTCACTAGGGTTGATTTCATCATGTACAAGACCTTTACTATTCTAACCTAGGATTTTATACAATATTCCTTCATGAATTCCAATGACTCTAGCGTCTTCTATTTTTGAATCTTTAGACCATACAAGAAATTTTCCATATAAAAAAGATACTCTATCTCCTTTATCTTCGAAGAAAGAAATATATACTAGATTATTTTTCAATCCATGAACATATAAAAAATCACTGAGATGAATAGAGTTACTTGATTCCATCTTGATAGTAGCTTGTCCAATTCCCTTGACTCCATAAGAGTTCTTGTCTCCAAGCTCCACTTTATGAGGTGTTTCCTTTTCTTTCATGTTTGAGAGATTTTTACGGTCACTTGTCATATTCCTTGAAGCTCCACTATCGATCAACCATATGTCATCTTCAATAGATCCAGTAAGAGTTGAGTAGTAGAAGAAATCTACTTAATCATGTTTGCCCTTCTTTGAAGGTTCTTCATCTTTGGCAGCTAACGCATGGTGTCTCTCTTTTCCTAATTCAAATTGTGGTTCCATGATCTTTCCTTTCATGATATCTAGAACTTTATTCTTGGAAAGGAAGAGTTCATTCCTCGTCTTCCATGATCTGAAGTTTGAAGCCCTTTCTAACTTGTTTTCTGACTTCATAGAGTAAGTCATGGTTGTGTTGACTTTAACTTTGACTTGGTCAACCCTTGAATTTGTGATGCAGGATCATCGTTAGCAAGCCATGTGGAGAGATAACTCAACTCCTTAGTGCACCGTTTAATCATTTCAGAATCTTAACCGCTGGCGTTTCCTGCAAATAGTTTTTGAAATGATAGAAAACTGAAGAAGATCAAACGCTTGGGAGTCGAGTGATCATGAATGATCTGGGAGTTTCACTCTAGTATTGAATTTAACGAAAGTTAAGTAGCAATCAGTTTTATAGAGTAGACGAGTAGTCGAGGGGGGGGGGACCCTAAGAACCCTCTGAAATAAATAGAGGTTTTGTATGCTTGAATGAGGCGACTGCAAGTTAGTAGGAGTTTGATATGATTTAGTTGTTGCTGAGTTTTGTTGTTGTTTATCATAGCTGTAGCCATTTACTTTTGAATGAATATAACATAGGAAAATTGATCCAATGCATGGTGTTGCTATTGTTTACAATTCCTTGTTATCGTTGTTTTCATGAATGAATGAGTTATATTATTGAGTAGATGAAACTGTGAAGTGTTAGATAAGTTTCAATTGTTCTCTTCGTTGAGTTCATGAAAGGTGTGCATACAGTCCACAAGGAGTGTGTTGACAGAGTCTGTCTCGACTCAAAAGCTCAGAAGAGATAACATGAACTTCTCTTTGCAAGGAGTGCAAAGTGACTGCTGCAAGGTGTGCACAGTCGTCCGCAAGAACTTAAGCCTTTCATGAGAATCTACTACAAGGAGTGACAGAGTCTGTTTCGACTCGTAAGCTCAGAAGAGATAGCGTACAATTTCCTTTGCAAGGAGTGCAAAGTGACTGTTGCAAGGTGTGCACAGTCACTATTGCAAGGTGTGCACAGTCACCCGCAATAACCCAAGTCTTGCGTGAGAACCTATTGCAAGGAGTGCACAGATTCAAAATTTGACTAAGTGTCAAAGTAACCCTTTAAGGAGTCAAAGGATTCGAAGGAGAAAGCTAAAGAGGGATAGCGAGAGAAATCTCCAAGGGAGTGAAGCTCTGGAAGTTTCACGAGTCACCGATTAAGATCTGTCTAGGAGGGAGTGGGGATCATTCCAGAGCATTGGATCTGGGCAAGGTGCGTGGGATTTAAGTCTCTTGAAGCACAACGTAGAGAGGATTGCCAAAGTACCGAAGTGATTAGGGACCGTCTATCGTCAAGAGGGACAAGTGGCACGAGATCCACAACTTCGAAAGTTTGTGGACAAGGGGGAGGTGAAATCGATGAAGTAAATCTCGACCATTGGTCATCACGAGGAGTATGTGTCAACAGATCTGAGGTTTTGGGAAAAATCACTTTGAAGATTCCAGTTGAGAATTGAAACTCCTAGAACCCAAAGGCACAAAGCGAATTATAGCCATCTGATTCAGGAGGATGCGCGACATAAATCCGTGGATATCGGGTAAGGACCCGAAGTAAATTATAGTCGTCTGATTCAAGAGGACGCGTGGTAGAAATCCGTGCACTTCAAGAGAAATAAAAATTTGAAAGTTGAGATTTCTGAAGCCCGAAGACCCGGAAGAATCAAAGTCGTCGATCTGCGGGAGACACATGTCAGTGGATCGTGAGCTTCAAATAAAAGCAATTTGGGAAAGGAAAAGTTTGATATTTGAGATTTCCAAAGTCTGAAATCTTGAAACGGTTAGAGCTGTTGATTTGAGGACACGTGGCAGGAGATCTGTCATTGTCGAGAAAGCAAGGTTTGAGAGTTGGAAACTCCGAAACCCGAATCGTGAAGTAAATCACGAGCATTGATTTAAAAGGAGAAGATCTGAACTGTTGGTCGGGAGGCCCCACTTGATATCACAAGATCAACGATCACGCTGTATTGTGGGGACATAAAGCAATCGGACTTTAAAACTCTGAGAGCGGGCCGCAATTGAAACCACGGTATTGGAAAAGGGAGACGTGACAGCTGGAGGTGAATTGTAGGAAGAAAAGAGGTGTGGCCTTAAACAACTTTAGGTCGATCCCGCAATCCTGTGTTTGTGCTAGGTCACATCTCGAGGTCGCATGCGAGAGAGGGCTAAGGAGAGAGGATCTAGCACATGAATTCTGAGAGTACACCAACGTGAAGGAAGAGGTCGCGGGTGCCATAGAACCTGTGCCGGAGGACTGAAAGGGTCCGTGTTAAATCGTAAGTGAGACCATTGAGGTTTCAGAGAGCCGATTCGGCTCGTAATTGAAGATTCTTGACCGGGAGGTCTGCATCACTTTGACAAAAAACTCAATCTTGACGCCTTGGCTAGCTGAGGGTACCAGAAGGTGCGCTAGGCTAAGGCGCACTAGGATATCAAGGAATTAGGTCAAGCACTTCACTTAAGTTGCCTTAACAAGAGGGTTAGGATTTCGTTGCTGCAACAAAACTATGACTACAACTGCAACTACAATTTGTGCTACAACAAGCTTGAAAAATAATATCCCAATCTACCTTCCAATGGTTATACTGTCTGAAGATAGTGTGGACCCATAACCTATTAAAATAATAGGTGTTCTCTTTTTCACCATAGAAAATATCACTATATTTTCACCCATCTAGAGGCACAAGGCCACCCCCGAGCACCTTAACCTCGACAAATAGAATAATCCTAGAATCAATCACTAGAAATAATATCCAACCAAAGTAATGTACCTCTCTCCAAATCTAGCGCACCAAGCAAAGAAACCAAACCATAAGCCAAAGACCAAGTCACAATTGCAACAACTGCATCTATCCTCCAATTATGCACATCAGTAGTCCTTATGAGGTTGTGTGGGAGAGTGAGACTAAATGAGATCAAACACCCTCTATTTATAATTCTCCAATTCAACTAAATGGGCTAACTTCTCTTTCCGGGAGTCTAATAACTTATTATTGTATATTCTCTTAAGTTGACTTGTCTACTAGGGTTATTATTCATTTGTTTAAGGTTTCTCTAGCTTCCCAGAATATTCTAGTCTCATCAAAGTTTACACGTGGAGGTTAATACCTATCGCAACTACCGTAACATCAACATAAGGATGCGGCGTACCTTGTTGCAATGTTCATCCCCACTGCTCCACCCATGGGATTAATCTCCAAGATTCTCAACGCAACTGGAGTCCTGGAAAGACTAGAAAATGAACTCTTCCTCCTATTCGATATGATTAGACTAAGAAAATATATATTTGAAGACTGAAATAACAATAGATAAGCAAACGTAGAACACATGAACTTGAAGGGAATAGGCCAGGTTTATGTTAATTGGAAAGCCAAAAAGAGGCACTTAAAAAGAATTCTTGATGATGTAACACTTCTCCAAGATCTCCTCATCCAAACCTTGCATGAAAACCTTGAAATACAAATGTTGATGCTTCTACCAAGATCAAAGGTTTGGTATATGAATTCTTCCCCAAAGAATCAAAGGTTTGATACCTCTAATCTCTTCCTCCCTTCACCTTGGAAATACCTTCAATATATAGGCTTGAGAGGAACAACCACCATGATAAAATGAGGGAGATGGTTGAGGGTATGGATTCTTGAGGTTGGAATTAGATCCTAAGATGAAGCCATAGTGTAGGAGTTGACCACAACAAATTCATCCAAGTCGGAGCTAGCCCTTAGAAAAAGGTGGTATCTCCAATATTCTCCTCTAAGTGAGAGAAAAAGTGCCACTGGCGCCCCCCATTAGGCTTAGGAGGAGCATCGATTCCCCCTCAACATGGTTAGGGGAGCGCCGCCCTTCTAAAATGCTAAAAAATGGTCAATTTTTTCCAAGAAAAATGTATGTTTCGACTACCATATGATAGAGATTCTTCTTCCAACATGACTTAGGGATTGTGGAAAATGTTTTCATGGTGTCAAGGGGTTGTGACACTCGACAAAGTGAATGGGACAACTGAGAAGGTGCATACAACACTTGTGACAGTGCATGCGACACTTAATAAGGTGCATACATCACTTTGGGACACTTGTGACACTTAGGGTGTGACACTCAAGTGTGACATTTTGGTGTGTAACAGATTCCCCCTAAAGTGTGAGGTCAGAAGAGAAATTGATGATCGAGACACTTTACAAATTATTCAATGAAAGTGTGATGGAGTAGGAGAACCTGGCAGAAGCTACAAGCAATCATCAATCAATACACATATATGTTACATTTTTGAGGCAGACATACTTATGTTCGGAATACGATATGATTCAAAGCATGGTCGTCGACGAATACACTGCGGATCCATGAGAACAATATCTAAGAATATGGCCACCATAGATACAATGTGGATCCATACCTCCATGACATGAATTGATCATAGACACAAAAAATACACAGTGGAGCTACAAGATGACAAAACATAGCCACAAATCAATACAATGTAGATCTACGTGACAATATATATATCAGTAAGATTGATAACATGGTTATTGTACTGAAATATTTTACATGCTCAAATGATCTCCATCGCAGCTTGGGAAAATCACATAACAAAGTGAGCTCCCAACCCAAGGTCTTTGTCTCGATCTCTAAGTGGTACGAATCTATCCATGTGAATAAATGACTTGATGTCGAACATGGTAGAAACCACTTGATTACCGATCATTGAGGTATATTGTTAACAAGTGCGAGGAAAATCACCAATGACGACAATGATTCCCAAGGTACCTTAATTACATTCCAACAAATGTGAATAAATGAGATGAGGTCAAACATTCGTGGAATCATCCAATGAGGGGTCAATGGTGTAAACCTATTGTCGAAGGCTAGGAGGCCTGTCATTGAGGCATGCAGGTCCCAAGGTACTGACTAGTTTTGTTAGTCTAATTCCCGAATAATGTGTTGAAGTTGGCAGGAAAATACTTGTCGAAGGAGTACCTTGATGTATCCCTCATCATCGACATGAAACAGACACAGGAAAGTTATGTAAGATGGTGGATCAAATGAGTATGGACTGGCATGGGAAATTGAAACTAGTAATACCGTAGATGGATGGTTTGAAGTGAAACTTCGAGGCATGAAAAATGACTTGGAAATATTGACTCAACGAGTACCGAGAACATACTGTGATGAAAATAAGAACACTCTTCGACTGGAATGAAAAATTATGATGATACATGGAATTGATATGAATCAAAGACAAGTAGATTACCCAACTGTAAGGCGATATGCAAACAAGTTCCATGTTCAAGGGTGACAACAACTGGCATAAAGGATTTGAAAAAACTTGACCCACTTCCTTCAATCCCCCCCCCCATTATGATTTATGATTACCTCTTTGTTTTTAACGAGCTTGAGGAGGATAACAAATGCTTGGTATAGCTCATCCTTCGGATGAGTCCCCGGTCATATGTTTAACGAACCCGAGGAAGGAGAGGTTTGGTCCTGTATGGGTCCTGGAGGTTGGAATCACATAGGTCCTTCGATGCATTGTTTTACGAGCCCAAAGAAGGTAAAATTGATGGTTTTCATGTTTAGAGAGTCTGAAAAGAACAAAGTGTAAAACAATACATGGGAGAACTCTTCTAATCATGCTTGACTAGAGTATTCCTTTTTCGTAATTAGTCTTGAGAGGCCGAAAAAGAGATAAAATACCACTCGAAAGAAACCCTTTCAAACCTTTTAACGAGTGTGAAAGGAAACAAGATCACTCGACAATCTTTTCATGTTTGGGGAGTCTAAAACGAGCTTAAAGGAATTGAGAGAGTTCCTTTTTTGTATAGATTTTACGAGTATGAAAAAGAGATAAAAGTATACTCAGTAACATATTCTCATGTATTAACGAGCATGAGAAAGAAAAATGATTGATCTCAATAACCTATTCTCATGTATTTATGAGCATGAGAAAGAACAAAGACTAAGCTCATTCTAGGAAAGAATACTACGTTACGATGGGAACGACCCTAAAACGAGGATCACTCCTAGTAGTGTGTGTCTCTAGAGGTATTGTGCCCCCTACTTGCATGATAGAAGTTAGTGTATTTTCTCCAGCATGATGTATAGAGGCTTAAGACCTTCCCCCAAAGTGTCGTTTCCTCCTGCAACTCTTCTTCTTTCCTCGTTTAGGCATCTGGTTAATAATAGGAAAATTTTCACTAGGTAGAAGAAAATAAGGTTTAAGTATTCGATCCAGAGTGAGACTCGATTCTAATGGAGGGGGGCATATTTATTTTTTCAATGAGCTTGACAGAGATGATGAACTATTCTCTTAAGCATCTGTTTCATTTTTTAATGAGATTGACATAGGAAAAGAACTATGCTCATAAGGAAGGTTTCATTTTTACACAAGACTGAAACTAGAAACTATGCTTGAGGCTCTCTATTTCATTTTTTAACGAGCTTGACATAGAAACAAGAACTCTACTAGAAACTTAGTTTCATTTTTTAATGAGCTTGGATCCATAAAAATTATGCTCATCGACCTCTACTTGATCATGGATTTCAAGATGACAATGCATTGGAAGGAATACATGTCAAGGGACAAACTTCAATCATGGATTCCAAGAGATCTTCGCTAGATGGAAAAACCACACTATGGAAGGAATACATGTCGAGGGCCACGATAGGGGTAGGGATATCAGGCTCTAATAGCCCTATCAAAGAGATCACCATGTCAACTTTCAGATCTAAATGAAAATAAGGGAGAAATTCCTTCTCATTCAGAGTTGAGCGCATGGGACATGTTTCCACATAATTGACCTGCACCAGGGTGGATGTTTCTGGCATGTAAGGAACGTTCATAGAGGTTGGATTGTTGACCATAAGATGAGGGACAATGAGTGAAAGATGGTCTATGGTCACTATGTTTTCATTGTGAGGGAAACACATCACTCGAAAGAGTGTGGACACAAGATCCTTCATAACATAAACATAGTCTCTCCCTAGGAGAAAATTAAAATCCAAGGGGTCGTGGGATACCATAACATTAATATAGAAAGTTTTCCCTCCTAAAGTAACAGGTAACTAAGGAAGGATCCCTAAATTTTGAGTAATATGTTTGTTAAAATCCAACAGATTCTGAGTCATTGGTGCAAGCTGATGGGAACCAAGAGCTTTCCAAGCATTCGAGGACAAGATGCTAACAAAAGAACCTTCATCTATTATAGTGTTAGGTATCGTGACCCTACCAAAAACTTCGACCATGATATCGAAAGGAACATATGAAGGAAGATGAGGTTATGTTAGACGATTCCAATCAATGGAAAACATACCATTGCTTGAAGGGGGTGTCATTAGGACGGGTGAAGTTCCCCCTTGTCCGGACGAATCCGAAGTAACAATAAATACCTGAGATACATTCTCACTCTTCAAAGGAGGAGTGGGATCGACCGATGGGGATATCAAATAGACCACTTAATGGAACAGATTAATTCTATATCCCCGTCGGTTGATCCCACTCTAGAGTTGACCCTTAGAAAAAGGTGGGATCTCCCATATTCTCCTCTAACAATATTGACACTCCCCTAAGTTAGAGACACATCACCATTGGCACCCCCAGTAGGCTTAGGAGGAGATGACCCTTAGAAACTCATCCAAGTCTAAGTTGGCCCTTAGAAAAAGGTGGGATCTCCCATATTATCCTCTAACAAGACTGACACTCCTCCTATGTGAGAGATGGAGCACTACTGGCACCCCATAGTAGGCTTAGGAGGAGAAATGGAACCCCGTCGACATGGGTAGGGGAGCGCCACCCTTCTAAAATGCTAAAGAATGGTCAATTTTTCCAAGAAAAAGGTATGTTTTGACTGTTAGATGATAGGGATTCTTTTTTCAACATGACTTAGGGATTGTGGAAAATGTTTTCATGGTGTCAAGGGGTTGCAACACTCAGAAAATCGAATGCGACTCTTGGGAAGGTGCATATGACACTTAACAAGGTGCATACGTCACTTTGTGACACTTAGGGTGCGACACTCAAGTGTAAAATTTGGGTGTGTAACACCCTGGTGCTCTTCTTACCCAATCTGCAACAACCATTTGAGATTGAAACAAATGCTTCCAATTATGTTGTTGGTGTCATTCTCGCTCAACACAGTCATCCAGTGGCTTATCATAGTGAGACACTCTTAGATGCCATCTGTAAGTACCCTACCTACGATAAATAAATGTATTCCGTCATATAACCCTGCCATCGATAGAAGCGTTACATTATGTGGAAGGAGACAATCATCCATACATATCACAATACTCTACAATTCATGCACACAAGGAAAATTGTAGAATGACAACCATAAAAAATGGTCCACATAATTGCAATAGTTTCATCTCAACATTAAGTATAAGAAAGGGATCACCAATTGTGTTGTGGATTGCCTCGGTAGACCTCTAGTTACAACACTAACCACGGTGCTCGACTCTTGCGGGCATGAGTCCTCTAGGTGGTCCCAAATCTATGACAATGATTCTAATTTCTCTATGACCTACTATATGTTGGGAACATGCATGACCTTGCCGACTTCCATCTTTAGGATGGACTGTTATGCCAGCTAGGTAATCTTCGTGTTCCTTCAAGTGAACGTGTGAAGCTGATTTGGGAAGCCCACTATAGTAGGGTGGCAAGACAATTTGGCATGGAGAATACAATGATAGTCCTACAAAATTATTTCTATTGGTTGAAGCTTCAATATGATGTTAGTAAGTATATCATATATAATATCCTGCACTTCCTACTTCATTTCCAAGCCATCCTTTAAAAACAAAGAATGTAAACACCTCTGCCTACTCCCAATGATCCCTTGAAATCCATCTCGATGGATTATGTTAGGACATAGAACACAATTTTTAAACTAGATTTCAAAAATTTTCATTTAATTAGTTTAGTCTTAATTTAACTTTTCTTTAGAATAGAATTTTTTTTGTCCCTTGGTAAATATTCAATTTTGTTCTAAATAAGTATTATTTTTTTTTTTCTCAGTTTAATTTTTGTTATATTGTTATTTGTAAATAGATTATTATTCAAATTAGGAAATTGTAAATATTTATATGAATTAATTTGTGATTTATATGTATATAAATTTATTGTTATATGTTGATATGGAGGGTGTAATATGATCCATCGATTAAAAGGTAAGTACAATCAACTGCCCGCACACATTGAGAAGGAAGAAAAGTTAAGTGACCCTGTGCACGATGACATCACAAGGAATACCACTGATGTGACATGTCAAAAGATGATCTCACCGTGCGACTCACTAAACTGTTCTCAAAACCATTCGTCGCATCACGCACATTGTAATAAATACAACCGCTTACCATTTTCGAAAACCATTGGTATCAACTAAGTAATTATATTTTTGTATTTAGATTAATTATGTAAATAGGCATGTTTTGATTGCTTAAATCATTTTTAGGTTAAATAAGACAAAATATCAAAAAGGGTTTTTTGTTTTTTATTCTCCCATTGGTGGACTGTCACTGTTATGGGCACGAGAATCTTTGGTGATAGAAGATTCTAATGAAAATCTCACCAACAAATGAAGGGTTTCCGTCATCAACCTCTCGGGTAAGAGCTAAAAGCATATTTGTCCTTATTCCTGTTAGGAAAATGTCGAAATCACCAGTCTCAACTGTGTCAAAAACCCTATTAAGCATAAAGACTTTTCTAGAGGATAGAGATTCCCAAATTTCCAATCCAAAAATTTATTCCGATCTATATGAGCAACATAATTTGGCCCAACTAGGTATACACAATTGAATGACTCTTTCAACATTTGGGGTTCAAACCTGACTCATATTTTGGTTCCACAAGTTTATAATTTCCCAGAATTCGTACATTAGTGTGCTCAAATATATATTTCATCTACTAGAATCCTAGTAAACAGGAATGGAATTTTGTTATTTGATATCATGACTGAATCTATTTATTGGATGTTTAGGGTTTCATAATTTAATGATGATCAAGCTATTAATGAAGAGACCCTAACAATTAATTTTAATCAGTTAAGCGTCCAAGAATTCCAATCTTTCGTTCAAACTCTGATGGAAGATAATACTGGTATTTCTCATGATCTAAAGACCTACAAAACCAGTATGTTTACACCGAATGTATAGGAAGTTGTTTGCGTGATATGCTCAATCTTGGGTTGTGATTCTGATAAAGCCATTGACCGTATTATTTTAGGGTTTCTAAGAGCAATTTTCCCTCCTACCAGACGAATGATGGCCAGATTTTGCATTGCACAGTTTATTTCATAATCTATTCATGAACAACTTAAAGACTTTCCTTTAAACAAACCTTTTCGTTTCCAGTCATATTTGGTTTACCTACTCCTTTTTTCAAAGAAAGAATGAATTTCATAGTTTATACTTAGAAAATGAAAATGAAGTTGGAGAACTCGCTTCAATTATCCATTGAACCCCTCTAGTCCGAAGTAAACCTCTAAATGTGGGTTTTTTTTGTTTATGTAAATTCATTCATGTCTATAGTTTATACTCTCTTTCATGAGCAGAGTCCCCTCATAATTTTCCCAGATATTAAGAAGTTGTTGCATGAATCTTCAGAGACCCAATTAAGAGATTGGTTTCTTTTTAAAGGACATACAAAGATAAGGATGTATGGTGCATAGGTTAATTTAAACTTCCAAGTTTCTTAACCATGAGAATTTTTTCTTTAGAATTCATAAGGAAAAGCCTTAATGTTGATGAGGTTCATTTTATTCCCAGAAGGAAAAATATTAACTTTAAGCCCAAAAGGGAAGTTGGTCCTTTTATTGTGCATAGCAGGTCAGCATTGTAGGTGCTGGAAACAATGTTACAAGAATTGGGACTTGAAAATGGGATATCTTGGCAATATGACCCTTCAGGGGTTATTAATAACAGAAGGATGGATATTGATATTTCAACATATAAGTATCAAAGAAAACCTGGGCTTGAACAGATAAAAAATTTGGATACTTGTGAGGAAATACATTATCTTCTTCAGGGACAAACACAACAAGATAATCAATCAACTCAAGAAGTAAATATTGACAGACCTCTACAGTAGGAAAATACATTGAAAAGGATTCATGAATGGGAAATTCAGGATGATCTGGATATAGAAAATAGAGAATCAAGCAAAAAATCTAAAACTGAAGTGATCATAGATGTTGGTCCAAAGGGAGAAGCTCAACCTGAGACATGAACATTGGAAAAAGTTCAAAAAGAAGTTGATTACTCAATAGACACTCTTCCATCAATATTCATGAATCCGTCAAGAGAAGGGTCTACATATGTCAAGCCACAAAGTGTATTTTCCAAATATGATGATATGAAAAACATGAATGAACAAATTAAACAAGTTTGGAGTCAAAAGCTGAATCAGGATTCTCCAGATACAAGATTGTTATCTGGAATCGATTTTGAAAAAGGAAGGTTGAATTTATCAATATTGGAATCATTTGGTCCAATCATTCAAGGACATAACAATTATAAAGAAACTAATTTTTCTCTAAATCTTGAAGACATTCCCTAAACAAAAAAATGCCTACATAATCAGACAACAGAGATGATCAATAGAGATATTTTGAAGACTAATCTTAGCTTATAGAGATTGCAAAAAAAGAATAATCAAATTAAGAAACAGTTGAAGAAGGAGAAAACAAGTTCGAGAGTGAAGCAAATGAGAATAGACGATTTAGAGAAAAAGTTAGTTAAAATAAGAGATAATGCTACAAATGTAGAACCTATTCAAAATATGATAAGTGAAAAAGATAATGAAATTGCTATTTTGAAAAAGAGATTAAAGTTGTCTGATGTGGATCATGTACAGATGCCAGAGATTTTTACCATTCAAAAAGAAAATGAAAAATTGATTGAAGTCATAGCCAATATAAATGAACAAATTTACTCTTTACAACAATAGATACAAGTACTAAAACAAGGAATACCCTCATCATCCTTAGATGACACATTTGCATGTAGTTCAGAGGAATTAGCCAAGGAATTGACTGATCTAAATGCTAAAGAAATTGAGCTAGATGAATCAAGAAGGGTAGTCTCAACTTATGAAACTAAGATCAATCTTTTGAAAGAGAATATTGGGGAAAAGGAAAGGCAACTCAAAAATATACAAGGATCAAAATATAAATTGTAGGAAGAGTATGATACATTGTAGACCAAGCTTTCTGGAAAACCCTATTTGATGTGAGCATGAAATATAATTTGGGATAAAATTATGGAATAGGTGAATAAGATGTGGAAATGATTTATAATAATAGAGGAAGAGGCTAGCTTGGTCAAGAAGGTTGAAAAATATATTACAAAGGATGAAAAATAATTGGGAGACAAGCCTCAAATATCTAACAAAATCATCAGATTTCTTAACTCCAAGACAAAAGAGGAATTAAACCAAATTGGAGTTAAATATCGAACAAGTGCAATTATGGATTTTGAAAATGTTCTAAATAAAATGAACTTAATTCAACAAATTCAAAGTAAACTTGTTCACCTTCAAAGATATGTGCAATGGTATAAAGATCATTATAAAAAGATGGTGGAAATGGGATTACCCAAATACTATAGTAAAAAGGGTAATTTTCTCTCTTTACTAGAATATCAACAATCATTGATCTCAGCAAGGGAAAATGTAAATAAATTCAAAGGAGTTACTGGGATATTAAAAGGTCAAATCATTTTTTATCTTTTAGATGATGACTTCTTTTTATTATGGCATTTGAGAAATATATTCCAAACTACTCCAACATATGAAGCATGTACTAAGCTGGAGAAAGCTTATAGAAGAATGACATCATGCAAATATCCTTCGAATCAAGAATGGGAGAAGTTCGCACAACTCCAACGACCTGGCCAACAACATGGAGAAAAATCAGGGATCCCAAATCTGTTCCTTAAGTTTTGGAATTTAGTTTTTCTATTTTTTGTAATTTTCACTTAAGACTAGGAAAATGTAACCAATTTGGTTACACATTTTGTATCTTTAAAAGAACATTGTAAGAATGGAAGAAGTATCTCTCAACCTTGTATGTAATTGAAGACTTTTCAATAAGGAGATCAATTTTATGAAGAAATACATTAGATTTTGTTTCTCATTTCTTTGAGTTATGTTATTTCTATGTGATGTTACTTATGTTATCATAATTCATCTTTTTCAGACTATTGTGTTTAAGTTATGAATGACTGCAATTTAGTACTACTTCTACTGCAGTTTATCTATTGAACATTTATTCAGGTATATATTTTCCTCTATTTTGTTGAGAGAAAAATAAGACCTACATCTGCATATGTGTTTATTCTTTACTATTTCATAATTTAGATACACATTTCATATTCATACTATTGAAATTGAAGTAAGATTTATCGAGTATAGATACCTTACTGTATATCTCAATTTTGTTTACTTGCATTCTTCTTTCCATCTTCTGATTATTTATACCGACTTAAAGAAAGAGATATTGCCTCTGTATTTCTGATTATTAGAATATTGAAATTTCACTCTTATTAAAAGGATGAAATTAGTATCAAATTAAATTATCATTATATTGAGATGTCTGACATTGTTTTGTGAGCCTAGAAAAAATCTCAGGACTAATAGACTAGATGTTAGGTATCCCCTCCACCAAGCATGGCAATGACTATGTATTTGTGGTGGTTGATCGATTCTTGATGATGGCCATTCAAACCTCCTGCAAGAAGAGTATCACAACCAAGGCCACTGCTAAGATCTTCTTCCAGCATGTATGGGTATAGTTCAAACTACCGTAGACCATCATATCAGATTGAGACAACATATTCTTGAGCACATTATGGTCGAGCCTTTGTTCTCTCTTGGACACCAAGCTCACCAAATCTAGTGCCTTCCACCCTCAAATTGATGGACAAACAAAGGTCGCCAATAGGATGATCATGCATCTCTTGTGCATGTAAAACTCCAAACATACATGCACATGGGATGAGATCCTTCCCTATTTCCAACACAACTCCAACCAAGCCCTCCATAGCTCGATCGATCATAGCCCTTTTCAGGTTTTCCCAAGATTTGAACCATTCGACCCCATTGATGTAGCATTTCCCCTTGCATCCACGCAGGCAGAATCTTCCCATGCTCAATATGAGGTTGACAAGGCCACCAAGTTCATTGAATGGATCCAACACAACCTCCAATAGGTCTATGATATTTTTCATAAAGCCAATGCTAAGTACAAGAAGTTCCATGATCAACACCAGGTTCCCCACAACTTTCAGGTAGAAAAGGAGGTTTGGTTTCATTTGCAGAAAGAGTGCATTACATGACCACATTGAAAGCTACGCCCACTTCACTATGGACCTTACACCATCACCAAGGATGTGGGAGACGATGATTTTGATTTGAGTATTCCCCTCTTCCTTGGATTACACCCAGTATTCAATATGGACCTCCTTCAACCATATTTTCCACCACTATTGGACACATCAGAAGTGGCAAAGCAACTAACACCTACAAAGCTCAACCCTAACTGCATGGAACAAGAAAATGACACCTACATATATCAACCATGTCTTCATGGAAAAAACAAATATTGATCGGATCATGGAAACATAGGTTAAGGGAACCCTCCAATAGAATATCCAACTCTATTGGGTTGTCAAAGTCGGGCAGCTATTGCACCAAGGCAAGTGGGTCACCAAGTGTCATGTTCAATTGAAGTTTCCCCATTTGATGGGGGAACTCAATGCAATGGAGAAAATTTATTCATAAGGGGGGAGGATTGTTCTAGGTGGACATTAGTGGCCTCCCACCTATTCCACAAAATATATTTTCCATCTTAGTAGTTTTTCTACAGTTTTTTCGGGTCCCAAACTACCGAGGTTGTTTTGAGGCCCTAAACGACGTTTCTTCGACATGGCAACGCCCAATAGTTGTTGGAGGATTGTATAGGGCCAATTTAAAAGTGTACTCTTTGGATATACCCTTCCGACAAGGTACCAAGCACCCAAAATGAAGATCGTATGCAAAAGTTACGCCATCAAGAAGTTGACGTATCAACTACCCCCATCGGGGCCCACAAACCTTTTGGCATTTCATCTTCCGGGGTTAGGGTTTTGGATGTTTAGGGTTTTATTATTTATGTTTTATGTTAAAAAGGCTTTTGGGATCCTCATTGTAATCATCCTCTTGTGAATGAGCGTAGTTGTCACATATTCTAGTGAGCTCATTTCACTTTGTACTTTTACAATTTCTGTAGATTTCATTGATTAATAGAAATTGAGTATTATTGTATCTTTGTGTTTCTTGTAATATCTCTTTGTGTTTCTTTGTTATATCTCTTATATCATTTTTTTCTTAGCATAATCTGGATCTATAGGTGACAGATGGAATATATTGTTTATGATAAGGGATATGGACATGTTACCCCGATTAAAGCTTGCTAGTAGTACATTTTTTCCCAAGAGTGACAACACTTTACGAGAAAATGATTATGACCACCAAGGTGAGACAAGGAAAAAATCATAACTCTGAAGCATCATGATTCATTATCCAAATCAACCCATCATCACCATTTTTTCACCTCAAGTGTTAACATTATCACTCAATATGAAGTGTCAGAACAATGTACCTAAGTATGTAAATGCACATATCATATCAGTGATATGAGTCAAGCACAGATGGAAGGTATATGTGAGAATATGTATATGGAGAGTCCAAGACATCATCATCAAATCTGCTATCTGAAATGTGGATCATGGAGAAAAAATTTCTCCTCTAGTCACCCCTAGAAGTGGGGGGGGTAACAACCTCATTTTCCACAAGAAATGCCTTGTTATATAAAATATGAGACGTGAATTGCATACATACATTTTCCATTCTCCTAAAACATCTGGCCCACCATGTCTTCTTTCCTTGCCACTCACCTCTTTCTCTCAACATTATCCCTAGTGCCATGTTCTTTCATACTTATGTACTTGTGCATCCTTGATCCAAGTCACCTTTCCTCCCCCCTTGCACAAAGAAACATATGATGGTTTTGGGTTGAGTTCAGGTATGATCCAAAAGGGGTCATAACATTATTTAAAATCTATATTAGTACTTTTGGGTGGAAAAATTGGATTAGTTGGCTTGCAAGGCCATTTTAGTGGCAACTTCCAGTTTGGAAAATTGGGGTCCAGAACATTCTTGAGCCATTTTGAGGCATTAAACAATATTTTTTGGGTTATATAATTCAAAACTTGTGCCCATACCCTCGAAAATGATATACACATCAATACCTTTTTAACGATGCAAAATTCGCCTCAATCGAAGCTCGTATGCAAAAGTTATGCCTCCCGCAAGTTGACCTACCTTGTTGACCACCATGGTACGAGAGGATGCCATGTAAGTCTCCGTTACTCATGCATATGGGGATAATCACACGTGTAATTTCAATAATATTCTAGAAGTTCCAAACCTTATCACTAATTGAGGGTTGAAGATGTAAAAACCCTAACCCTAGAAGGATATCATGCTATATTAAATACCATGCCACTAGGAGGAGAAAGGGGTTCCATTCTTTAGTATTGTACTTGTTCCATAGTTGAAAAAAAAATCTAGGAGTGGTATTTTGAGAGCATAATAGAGGAGGAGGAAGATTGTTTAGAATACTTTCAAGCCATATTGTCATAGATAACTCCATAGTGAGAGTCCATTCCTTTGTATTTTCATTTTGATAATTGAAGCAAAGAGCGCAGAGCATAAGACTCACCTTCAAGCTCGGTTTAAAATAAATATTGTGTTTATTGGTTTTCCTGGGGTAAATATTGTGTTTGTTTGTGTGGAGTTGAAACTAAGAGATAATGAAGACCCATAAAAGGAGTCAAGGAAAGAGCTTGATAAAGAGAAACCAAGTTCCAGTATCATTACCCCTTCACAATCTTTATTTAAAATGGAAGCGTAAGTGGATATCATACCATACCAAGGTGAGATCGATGCATTAAATATCGATGGCCACACTGAAGCGAAGTGTTGGCAACTACATCCAGTGATAAACCCTAAGAACTATAAGAAGGATGCCAAGAAGAAGAACCTTCTAGCCATAGATTTAAGTAGTAAGGTAGAGAGAAACTCAAATTTGGATGAGAATATTTCCTGCACTTCAATGCAGAAGGAAGTGAATATGAGTATCCTTCATCACAAGGAAGCAAAGGGTATGAAAAATATCTTCCATATCAAAATCCAAGTCAAGAAGACCAAGGTATACACTCTATTCGATTCTGGTTCGTAGGTCAATCTCATAGAAATCGATCTAGTCGGCAATATTGGGTTGGAGGTTCCTAATCATCCAAGCCCATGCCAATTGATATGGGTGAAAAATGATGTAGAAATTAAGGTCACAAAAAAGTGTAAGATCAAATTTGTTGTAAGCACAAATTTTATTAATGAATTGGAGTTAGATGTAGTACCCTGGACATGTGTGGTGTAGTGTTTTGAATCCCTTAAATGTATATGAGGGATGCAATAATCATACAAAGAGAAAATCAGTATCACGTAAATCAAAGAACTCGTTAGTAAGAGCGAACCAAGCCAAAAAGTTGATTAGATCTGGTAAGAAATATGTGTTTCTTTTCTTAAGAGAGAATCAACTAGGTATTGAATCAGTAAGGGTAAATGAATCGTTGGAGAGATGTACTAAGGAGAAACATTAATAGTTGGGGGAGTTTATATAGGTATATAGAGGAGTGTTCTAGTAGCCTAATGGAATTCTATATAAGAGGTAAGTGGAGCATGAGATACAGTTTTTTCCTGACTCCTCATTACCAAATATTGGAACGTATAGATAGTTTGTTCTGGAAGCATAAGAAGTGAATAAATAGTTGCAACAGTTGTTGGAGCAGGGACTAATTCAAGCAAGCACCTCACCTTGTGGGTCACCTACCATCATCGTACCCAAGAAGGATGGTACTTGGTGAATGTGTATCGACTACAGAGCTTTGAACAAGATTACACTCAAGAATCAACATCCTCCACCTAGGATCAATGATTTGTTAGACCAATCGTAGCATGCCAAATACTTCACCAAGTTGGATCTCAAATCATGATACTACCAAGTACATGTTAAAGAAGAGACTCTTGGAAGACTACCTTCAAGGAAAGGAAAGGTTTGTATGAATGGTTGGTTATGCCATTTGGTTTATGTAATGCACCAACTACATTTATGAGATTGATGATTGTTGTATTTTGCCCATATCTAGATTCATTTGTTATAGGTATTTGGATAATATATTGGTTTATAACTCTACCTGGGACAAGCACATCTCACATCCCATGTAGGTGTTAGAGACTCTGAAAAATCAATAGTTGTTGGATAACTTCAATAAATGTGAGTTTCTTAGCATTCATTAGTGTATTTGAGATATGTGATCGGTGGAGGGAAGCTCAAGATAGATCCTGCACAAATGGAGGCCATCATAAAATGGTTAGTTCTTACCAATGTCATTGAAGTTAGGAGATTTTTTTGGGGAAACACAGTAGCTATGAAATTTTATAACATTTTTTTTAGTGGAAGTTGCACCACTCCACTCCATAATAGCGAGTAGTAAGAGTTTCCAGTGGGGAAAGAATCAACAAAAATATTTCGAAGAGATAAAAAAACATACTAGTCAAGCACCAATTCTCACATTTACTAACTTGTATAATACCTTTGAAGTGGACACAAATGAAAGTGGGTATGCTATGGGAACAATGTTGATGCAATGAGGTATTTTATTATGCTATAATTATGAAATGTTTCATGGGGGAGTTTTGAACTACCCTACATATGATAAGGAACTATGTTCCCTAGTTCAATTTGTTAATAAGTGGAAGCACTATTTGATGGAAAATGAAACCATTATACACATTGATCACCAACCACTGCAGTATTTGCAAGACCATAGTAAGATTCAACAAACTTGACATTACAAGTGGATAGGATTTTTGTAGAAATTTCATTTAGTCATCAAGTATAAGAAGGGAAACACTAATAATTTGGTAGAATTTCTTTAAATGTCACCCACATTGATCTGGATTTTATGAGCAGAATGAAATGAATACATATTATTATTATTCTTAACACATAAACACAAGGATAACAGAGATACAATAAAATTGGTTTCTATTCAATAAGAAAATGTGTTGAAACTGTAAAATGAAACGGAAAACAAGCTTGCTAGAATGGTGGCGACTTATCTCTGAGAAGAGATGTGATGACTGCACTCATTCGCAAGAAGACGATTACAATGAGGCTCTCCAAGAATTTTTACAATAAACAGGAATGACAAAACCCTAGACATCCAAAAACCTAACCCTAGGAGATGAAGCGCCAAAAGTTATGTGGGCCCCGTTGGGGTAAGTTAGTACATCAACTTCCGGGGTCGTAAATTTTGCATACGATCTTCGTTTTAAGTGCACGATAGCCCATTGGAAAGGTATATCCGAGGAATACACATGTTATCGTCAAACTTTGACTTAATTTTTAGTATGATTGTGGCGAGCCCTAAAAATGGCTTTGAAAGTCGAGGACCCGAAAACTAGAAAAAAAAATGCCAAACTGGAAAACTACTAAAATGAGCCAGTTGCAATGGTGGGAGGCCACCAAAATAAATTTGGATCAATCCTCCCCCCTTAGGAATAAATGGTCTCCATTCCATTGAGTTCCCTCATCAGATGAGAAAATTTCTGCTGAATTTGGCCTCGGGTGAGCCACTTGCCTTGGTGCAGGAGCTTCCTTGCTTTGAAAACTCGATTAAGTTGGATCCTTTGATGGCGAGTTCCCTTGACCTGTGTGTCCAAAATATAATCATTGGATGCATGTTGCATGCAGTCAAGGTTGATCTCTGTGGGTGTCAATTGTTTTGCTATCTATGAGGTGTCCAATAATGGTGGGAAATATGGCCAAAGGAGACCTACGTTGAACACTGGGTGTAGGACAAGCAAAAGGGGAATGTTGAGCTCAAAAGAATTGTCACCCATAAACTTGGTGATGGTGTAAGGTCCATAACAGAGTGGGCAAAGCTTCCGATGGGTCCCTATAAGAAATTCTTTCTGCAATTGCAACCACACTTTGTGCCCAACCTGAAACTTATGTGGCACCCCATGTTGATCATGGTGTTGCTTGTACTTGGCATTAGACTTATGTAAAATATAATGATTCTGTTGGCGGATGTGATGGCTCCGCTCAATGAAATGGGAGGCTTTGTTAGCTTCAGTTGGAGCAGGGGATGATCCGGTCGAGGTGGCCGCAAGAGGTAGTGCAACATCCATGGGACCCAATTGTTGGAATCCTAACCCAACCTAAAAGGGGTTGTGGCCGGTTGAGTTATGTAGGGCTCGGTTGTAGCTATGTTGAACATAGGGAAGACTCTCATGCCATGTGCAGGGGTGCTTGGAATTGTACATGCGCAGGATCTACATGATCATCTGATTGACGAACTCAGTTAGGCCATCTATCTAGGGGTGGAAGGCAGTGGATTTGGTGAGATTGGTGTCCAACGGTGACCAAAGGATCAAGCATAATGTGCTAAGGAACCGATTGTCATGATATGAGACAATGGTTTGTGGAATTCCAAAATGTACCCATACTCGTTCAAAGAAGAGCTTGGCAGTGGCCTCTATTGTGATGCTCTTCTTGTAGGCGTCCATGATCACCATCTTGGAAAATAGATCAACAAACACAAAAACATAGTCATTTCCCCTCTTAGTGAACAGAAGGCCTGACATGTAGTCCATTGAGATGGATTCCCATGGCCTGTTAGGAGTAGGAAGGAGGGTGTACAGGCCTTGTTTCTTAGTGGTCGGTTTGACAATAGCACAGGCAATGCAAGATCTAATATACTTGCTGACATCCTGTCGAAGTTTCGGCCAGTAGAAATGTTTCTGCAACACTTCCACTTTCTTTTCGACACCGAAGTGTCCTGCCACCCGACTATAGTGGGATTCCCAAATCAGCTTCTCTCGCTCACTTGATGGGATGTAGAGATGGCCCGGTCGGCACAATAGCCCATCCTGAAGATGGAAATTAGCGACAACTAAGTTTGCACCCAACATTTGGTATGTGGTGGCAAAGTCAGGGTCTGTCTCATAGAGGTTGGGCCATCTAGAGGTCTCGTGGCTACAAGCATATAGCACCGTGGTGAATGCCACGACTGGAGGTTGACTGAGGAAATCAATGACTTGGTTGGTACTTCCTGTTTTATACTTGATGTTGAGGTGGAACTGCTGCAAGTATGTGGACCACTTTTGATGGCGGTCATTCTGCAATTTTCCTTGTGTCTACATGAACTGTAGTGGCTTATGATCTGTGTGGATGACTGACTCCTTCCCGAGAATGTAATGTCTCCACTGGCGGAAGGCTTGAACAATGGAGTACATTTATTTGTCGTAATTAGGGTACTTATGAACAACATCTGGTAGTGTCTCAATATGATAGGCCACGGGGTGGTCTTGTTGAGTGAGAAATGCGCCCACAACATAGTCTGAAGCATATGTCTCGATCTCAAAGGGTTGTTGTAGAACCGGTAATGAAAGTACTAGGGATGAGCACAAGCGTTGCTTTAAATCATCGAACACTTGTTGTTGGGGCATGACCCACACAAAGTTTTCATTACCACCACCCCTAGTTACTTGACTGAGGGCCCATGCAATATGGGAGAATCCCAACACGAACCTGCGATAGAAATTGACAAGGCCTAAGAAGCTCTGAAGCTCAATGAGTATGGTTGGGGTTGGCCAGTCACATATGACCTAGATATTAGCTAGATCCACATGCACACCATGTTGATCCATGATGTAGCCTAGGTATTGGACCCTGTCCATGCTGAAGGAGAATTTTTCCAAGTTGGCATATAGCTTGTGTTGTCGTAGGGTGTGCATAACCTACTGAATATGTTGCAAGTGTTCTGCCCAAGTATTCTTATAGATGATGATGTCATCCAAATACACCACTACAAAAGTATTGGTGAAAGGTCACAGGATATCATCCATCATCTTCATGAAAGTTGTTGGAGCATTTGTCAAACCAAAGGGCATGACCAACCATTCAAAAAGACCTTCTTTTGACTTGAAGGTGGTCTTCCATACATCTGTCTATTCTATGGGGACCTGGCAGTAGCCAGACTTCAAATCAATCTTACTGAATTATTTAGCCCCCTTGATTTGATCAAGGAGATCGTCGATTCAGGGAATCGGGTACCGGTTCCTGATTATTATTTTATTCGGGCCCAATATTCAATGCAGAGTTGCCAGGTCCTATCTTTCTTCTGCACCAGCATGATTGGGCTCCCACAAGGCGATGATATGGGAAGGATGTGCCCCTTGTGGAGTAGTTCTTGGATCTGTCGCTTGATCTCCTCATTCTCCAACAAAGATCCGCGATAGACTGGCCCATTAGGCAGCGGTGAACTGGGAGTCAGATCGATGGGATGCTTGACCTAACAGTGCAAAGGTGCCCCGATAGGTGAGGAGAAGATATATTTGTATTCTTCCATGACCTTGTCCACTTGCTTCTGCTGTGTGGAGAGGTTGTCCGCCGAGGCCCTGAATGTGGCTGCAATATTTCACTCGCTCTGAGAGCGAATCACGAAGAAGAAAAACTTCCTGGTCTGAGAGATGACCTTCCTGCATTGCTTGGAAGAGATCAAGGAAATAACACTAGGTGGGACTGCCTTAGGTATCCTGTATAATTTCCTATTCAAAGTAATAATAACACTGTGAGGCCTAGAATCATATACAACATGACGTTTCCATAAATAAGGTTGGCTCAAAAGAACATTACAAACTTCGAGAGGAGCAACATCACACAATACCTCATCTTTGAAGGGCTTGATGTCTTACGACAAATGACATTGTTGGTTGACACGGAGATCGCTTCCTTGGTGGAGCCATCCAATGGTGTAGGGATGTGGGTGCAACGTTGTCAGCAGGGCTAGTCGCTTGATGACCTCTTCTTAGATGAGGTTCTTTGGGCTACCGCTATCAACGTTAAAGTGTAGTGAGGTGCATTTTACCCACATCTGTGAATGAAAGAGGCGCTCGCCTTATTCTGGCTCGTTTGGTTCATCGGGTTGGACCCTGGTGTTAGCAATGGTGGCACTGGGTTTTGTGTCAATGATCCATCTCCCCCTTTTTGGTTTTGACTCAGAGTCGGAACTCACATCTGATTCAAAGGCTTTCACCTCAACCACCAACGATTGCTTTGAGTGGCAATCAACAGTGTTATGCCAGGGGTTCTTATGGATGTCGTACCACTTCCTGATACCTTTCTTTGTCTTTCCAGTGTCAATATTTGCCTATGGCCTAGACTGGTTGTCCCGAGGTTTTCCGTATTTGATCCGTCCTTTGTTCTGCGGGTTGGGGCTTCCCTTTACTTGCTTTTTATGTGAGGGTTTCCCAGGCCCAAATTGTTGCGTCTTTTTTTTAAGATTTTGCTCGATTTTGACGACATATCGATAGGCTGCGCCCAAGGACGAGATGTCCAAAAAATCCATTTAGACCTGGATGTATCTATGTGGACCACCATGATACTTGAGCACCATATGTCGCTCGGAATATTTGATACCCATCTTGGTGCGCAAGGTATGTAGGATATTTTTGAACTCTGGCACTGCTTGGTCTCTTTCTTGCTGCAATGTGGTCGATTTTGTATATAGGTCATCATAACTTCTGATAGGGTAGTATTGTTCCTTGATAGCATCCCTTAAGGACTCCCAGGTGACCATGACTGTAAATAATGAGGGTTCCTCCGTTTCCTTTTTCTCACAGAAAGTTTCCCACCAATCTTTGACATGGGGAACATCTTTGAGGAGCGCAAACGTAATCTTTTCTCAGTTCGAAAAGTTATGGATAAAAAAATACCCTTCAAGCAGACTCAACCATTTGTCTACAACATCTGTGTCTATATGACCTTCAAATATGGGAATATCAAAGTTGATTTTTACCTTGAAGGGGGCAGCGCCTCCACTTGAGGAGGATGTGTCACCTGTTGGTATCCGCTGAAGGATTTGCACAAAACTATCCATCATTTCGTTCCTTTGTTGTGTGAGGGCTTCCTCAAGAAACATTTTGAAATGATATTTTGTCATGTTGTATTTCTTTTCTCCTGCCATGAGAGGTCGCTTGGGCGTGCGAGAGATTTTTTCCTCAAGAGAAATAAGCTCGAGACCCAATTCTTTGTACCTTGACCTCGTTGGGGACATGCATTAAGAACGACAAGGAGCAGACCACTCTGATACCACTAATCCGGATTTTATGAGCAAAACAAAATGAATACAGATTATTATTATTCTTAACAAAAAAACACAAGGATAATAGAGATACAGTAAAACTGGTTTCTATTCAATAAGAAAATGTGTTGAAATTGTAAAATGCAACGGAAAACAAGCTTGCTAGAATGGCGGCGACTTATTTCTGAGAAGAGATGTGACGGTTGCGCTCATTCGCAAGAATATGATTGCAATGAGGCTCTCCAAGAATTTTTACAATAAACAGGAATTCCAAAACCCTAGACATCCAAAAACCTAACCCTAGGAGATGAAGCGCCAAAAGTCATGTGGGCCCCGTTGGGGTAAGTTAGTGCATCAACTTCCCGGGGTTGTAACTTTTGCATATGATCTTCGTTTTAAGCGCACAATATCTCGTTGGAAAGGTCTATCCGAGGATTACACATGTTGTCGTTAAACTTTGACTTAGTCGATATTCTAATTGTGGTGATCCCTAAAAACGTTGTTTAGGGCCTCAAAACGACCCCGGAAGTCGGTGACCCGAAAACTAGAAAAAAACTGCCAAACTAGAAAACTGCCAAAATGAGCCAGTTGGAATGGTGGGAGGCCACCGACATCCATCTGGATCACACATCCAAGATTAAATCTTTGAGAATTCTTATGCACATGGATCCTTTTATCCATGATGCATACAAAGAGGCATACACATAAGATGAGGACTTTAAAGAGGTGTTTCGACAACGACAAGGACAAATTCATGTAGAATAAGACAATGATAATGTCGACTATCATATCTAGAATGGGTTTCTCTACAAGTTATACAAGCTATGTGTTCCTAAAGGTGAAATATTGGAGCTTATCAGAGAGGCTCACACGTCCAAGGTTGTAGGACATGTTGGTGATGGGAAGACGGTTGCTAACTGATAGAGGTATGTGTATTGGCCTAGAATGGAAGAAGATGTAACTCGATACATTAGAGTATGTATACTTTGTTATACGAACAAGCCCAATAATATAAAGAAAGGTCTATATCATCCCTTACCTGTACCCATTTGACCTTGGGAGAGCATTTCCATGGGATTTGTGGGAGGTTTGTCAGTGACCAGGAAGGGACATGACTATGTTTTTTTGGTAGTTGATAGGTTCAACAAGATGTGCATTCTTATGCCTTGTAAGAATACCATTAGAGGATAAGAAGTAGCAAATATGTTGTTTTAAAGGTATGGGTGTACTTTGGGATACCAAGGAGCATCATCTCAGATATGGATACTAGATTTCTCAACGCCTTTTGGAATATGCTTTCGAAGAAGATGGACACGAAGTTGAAGAGATCTACAACATTAAATTCATATAAATATGGGTAGACAGAAGTAGTCAGTAGAAACTTGATATAGATTTTGAGGGGTTACAATAAGAAACATCTAAATCCCTGAGATGAAAATCTGATCTACATTCAACACTCTTATAACATAGCAGTTCATACTTCTACCAGTACATCCCCTTTCAAAACTTGCTTTGGATATTTGCCACCTTTTCCCTTGGATTTTTTTTATGGACATCAAGCAGGGGTGACATAAGACATCATAGGAGAGACACTGAAAGTAGAGAAATTTGTTGAAAATATTAGATAGATCTGTTTACAAGTACAAGAGATGTTGAAGAAGTCATAGGAAAAATATAAGTCCAAACATGATCAACACCATATGTAACACCCTTAACTACCTCATCGACAACAAAACTACCTTTAATACACCCAATGAAATATGTGAATATAATTTGAACTATCTAAACTTGAAAACTCTCTCCTCTTCCAAACACGTAAAATTTATTTGTGCCAAAATTCCCAAATCTCATTGGTGTAGCGTAAGTCAATTGGATCCAATTGGCATCATGTCCTTAAGTTAGCTCACTCTAAATGTTGTTGAACATTCTTATATAACTATGAGATCCTTTCCATAACAATCCAAAATGCTCTGGATTCAATTTATCAATAGAACAAACCATGATCTATGTACTCAAATTCTAATAAATTCAATCACAATATAACTAAAGCTTACTCTGATTCACAAAAGATCTAGAACAATAGCGTTTCATTGTGAATTCCTTGGTTTATTTTAACTCTAATTTCTTCTTATGTTCAACATCGAATTAAAAATAGGTGGTATCAATAGATGGAAATATTTTTCAAAAAGAAAATGTACCAAATCCATCTTCTTACCTGCTCAGTTTGCTACTCAAAAATTAAAAAAAATTAAAAATTATTTATATTTTCTTTTATTTACCTAGGTTTGGTAGTTTTCAGAAGATATTAAAGGCACAACACCGTATGAATAAATTATGCAAAGTATCTAAGGAACATGCCTATAGATACCACTAACCTACCTGTCATGTCTGGTGTAGATTTAAAGTCTTTTTACAGACCAGATTATTAGAAATGATATATTTCATAATTTTAGGGGTTCTTTTTAGTAACTTCATAAGCACCTCCCAATTATTTTCCAAGAGTAAAATGTTTTATAGAATATAAAACTTCCGTTCAAAGACTAGCTTGACAAAAATGCCTTTTTATCATAATTGGTTTTTCTAAATTGCAAAACTTATCTGGAAGTTGTGCATTTATATGTCAGTATGCTTTTCCTAGTGAACCACATTGAGAATGTGTTGAAAATCATGTATGTGAAGTAGGTATTCTTAAAAATGCAAACACATTTTTATTTCTAAAGTTTGTTAAACTTGTGCAATTTTGTATCGACATTTAATTTTAGGTTATGGGATAGGGTTAGTTGTGTTCATATTTCCTTTGATTTGTAATTAATGAATATTGATTTGGTAAACCCTTGGTGAGAAGTGTGATTGTTGTCAATTTGTCATGGAAAAGGGAAATAGTTCTATTTTGCAATATGATGCTTATGCAGCCGTTGATGAAATGAAAACTTTACTGATGGGTCTATTACACTTTCTTTTAGATTAGTTACAGATTTCGCTTATGAATTACTCTTACACTATTTGTTCTTAGATGAATACTCTTACACTATTTGTTCTTAGATGAATAGCTTAAAATTATGTTTAAGGAAACTAATATACTAATTTGGATGTTTACTAGTAAATGGTAAAATCCATGTTGAGTACATTCTACAATAAATTGGTTATGAGCCCACACAGCTAGGGAGTCTCAAAGAAATATTTTTTTTCCGAGAATGGTTAAGAATAAACAGAGTTGGAAAAGGTAAGGAAATTGGAGCTGATGGATGGAGCTTTGCTAGAATTGAGAAAACTATTGGTAAGATTTCTTTGATACTTTGATTGGAATTCATTTCTAATTTGGTTTTATACAATTTAGTCACATATGGATTTATTGTGATACTAACATGGTTATTGTTATTGGTATAATAGCTCTTTTTTGTAATGCCATATTGCTTATGGAAGAGAATTTTGAAAGCATGATGGAGAATCCAAAGCGAAATGCCAAGAATTCTAAGTATAGGAATTTACTTACTGAGTTGTTGCTTGAAGGGTATGTGAAGCTAAAACCATGAAGGGAAATTTTTGTGCTTATGTGCTCAACTACAAAGAGCTACCTAAAATTCAATGGGAAATTGGATAAATTCTCCCTAGTAAATACCATTTCTTATTCTGGAGCTTTCATTTGATCTAAATGATTTGTTAAGGGGTAATTGGTGACTTTTAAAATTAGGAAAACATGGATTGCTAACAGATAGAACATACAACACAACACAACAATCTCTATATAATTCCATTGAAGAAATCATTACATATATATCAGAAGAGTAGGTTTAACAGACTCCGATATAAACGGATCTGAATTGCCGGTGAATCTACTTGTAACAACATTACTTTATTTTCTCCATTATTCTCTAACACCCCCCCTTAATGGAGAAATGGATTTTCTACCACACCTTTAATGCTTACATTACAAATTACAATACAACACAAAGATTACAACACTAGAACTTTCATCTGTCTGTCTGATCTGGTCTTCCTCAGCACTGAAACTCACTCTGCAATCACACGGTTTCCGCTCTTTCTTCTTCCTCTTCTTCGAGATTCCCATCGACACATTTAAAGTCAAAACGCCTCTGACCATCTTTCTTGTACTTGTATAGTGGACAATTTGACAACTTGGCTCATCGGGGCTTCTGTGATAAAAGTTGACAATTATTGATGCATTCTATGAACTTGCCTTCATCTGTCGGATTTTTGCTTTCGGCTATCCTTCAGTATCTAGAAGAAAAGTTTGGATACTGAATGTCCTCAACATTCCTTTACACAAGGTGACTTCCAATAAAAACAATGTACTTGATACCGGGGCTACCAGCT
>JASDQU010245400.1:58656-69559 GCA_032191745.1 Picea mariana | reverse complement strand
AATGTGGAGAAAGAGTTTTCATCATTTACCTCTCCTTCAGGACCTGCCTGTTCTTCATGATGCAATTCTTCATTGTACTCATCCATGTTTTCTTCTGTCTGCTCCCCTGCTGCGCTTGCTCTGTCCTCAATGTCTCCTGTTGGTTTCTTGACTGTCCCAGGACTCCAAACTTCTTTCCCTGTTTCAAAGTTGGCTTGAAATGAAGGCTGGGATTTTTGTTTCCGAAGGTTTGGTCGTTGAGTAGCAAATTCAGACTTTGATATAATCTCGTCAGTATAAGTCTTTCTTCCTCCTCTTCCTCTGCCCCTGCCACCTGTAGGGTCAGTGTCTTTGGGGTCTCCGCGTCCTCTCATGCAATCTTTGTATCTGGAAAATCATAAGTGCTTTTGAAATCTATAATTACCTTCCCTGGCAACGACGCCAAAATGTTGGTCACTATAATTGCTTATTTAATTAAACAATCAAGTGCTACATAAATTATCAACCCAGGGAAGTATGTTATTTTAAAGGTAATCACGCACGATATATGCTCAATCTCAAAAGCGACCTAGATTTGTAGTAAAAACATAATAATCACACTTTGCCTTGAACAAAATGAAGTTCTAACTTGAATTACAGGAAATCAACCTACCTATTGCAGAGCTCAAAGTTTAAATAAGTGATTAATTGAAGAATCCTGGATTACATTAAAATAACAACAAGATACTGCAACATGAAAGACCAACTATTCTGTAACCAGAGAATAGGACCCTATTCCCAAAGTAGGAATCTTCATCACCTGTTTCCGATCATCATACTTTATGAGCTCATTGCTTAACGGAAATAATTGACACACATTGAAGGCTAAATATTTCTAACAGAGAACAGAACCCTAATCCCTAAGCAGGAATCTTCAGCACCTGTTTGTGATTAGCACACTTTCATGAACTCATTAATATAATTGGCATACACTGGAGGCTAACTATTCCTAACAGAGAACATGACCCTAGTCCCGAAACAGGAACCTTTAGCACCTGTCCCTGATTATCAAGCTTTCATAAATTCACCAAGTAGGATTGCTAACTAGAATGATTAACAGTTATCCAAGCATGAATTATATGAAAACAATGTAACAGCAAGACAAAGTTCAGTAAAGTAGTGTTTCAACAAAACAAAGTTTAGTAAAGTAGTGTTTCAGCAAAACAGAATTTAATCAAGGCATGAACATAAATAACACTAACACTCTACAAAGCTAATGGGTGAATCTTGTGAAGAAGGTGGGCCCTCCCTTCTCACAAGATTCCTATGAAACGAAAAGGACTAAAGAGAAATGCTCAGAACAATATTTTATTCATCTGTCAATGTATCATATTACAATCTGAAATGAAATACGTTCTTCTCTGTAGATCCTTCTTAGCAAAAAAANTTCCTCTTATTTAAAGAGGAGAATGCCTTTGATACCATTTGATCAACAATTACAAGTACATCTGAGTCCTATTCTTAGTCGGATCGACTTTCTAAACTAGAATAGGATATCCTAGTCTCCCGTAACAGAATGCTATTACAAGTGCTGAGTGAGATGTTGTTGTTGCGGCTTGGAGTAACAACTTCTTTATTTGTCTTATGTTACTGCTATTGCATGTTGTTTCGGCATCGCAAATCGCGGACTGTTTCAGCCATGAGATTTGTCTTCTAATTGTTTTGGTAACTTGGTCTCAGGCAACAACGATGGTTAATGCTAGCTCAAGGTGCGACTGTTGTGGTCAATGTAACAGTTTGTGTTGCTGTTTCAACATCATAGACCATGGATGGTGTAACAACTTATTTTGGTGAGTTGTTGTTTCAGCATCGTTGACCACGAACTGTGTAACAACTAGTTTTGTGTGAGTTTCAGCATCATTGACCATGGACTGTGTAATAGCTTCTTTTGTGTGAGCATCATTGACCATAGACTGTGTAACAACTTCTTCTGTGTGAGCATCGTTGACCATGAACTGTGTAACAACTTCTTCTGTGTGAGCATCGTTGACCACAGACTGTGTAACAACTTCTTGTGTGTGAGTTGATGTTTCAACAATGGGCCTCAATGCTAATCTGCAGTTCGAACTGTTTCAACACTTATACATTTCTGATCAATGGTTAAGTACAAGTGTAATGTAAAATTATATGCAAAACAGATTAAACATATAGTAAAGAGAAGAGACATTGTATACCTCTGGAAAGATAGGGTAAGATGATAATGTGAGTTTAAATGTGAGTGAAACAAGGGTGTAAAGGTAGAAAAAAGTGTGAGTAAAAAGGTACATTGTGTGGTCCTAACAATCAGGTGAGGAAACTTCTGCTAAATTTGGCTCCAGGTGAGCCACTTGCCTTGGTGTAGGAGCTTCCCTGCCTTGACAACCCTAAAAATTTGGATATTCTGTTGGCAAGTGCCCTTGACCTATGTGTTCACTATATGATAAGTGGATGCCTGTTCCATGCAGTCATGGTTGATCTCTATTGGTTTCAGTTGTTCTGCGATCTCTGAGGTGTCCAATAATGGTGGAAAATATGGCTAAAGGAGGTCCACATTGAACACTAGGTGCAAGTCAAGGAAGGGTGGAGTGTTGATCTCAAAATCATTGCTACCCATAGCCTTGGTGATAGTGCAAGTCCCATAGAGAAGTGGGCGGAGCTTCCGATGGGGCCTTGTAAGGCACTCTTTCGGAAAATGTAACAGACCTTGTCTCCCACCTGAAACTTGCGCGGTACCTATTGTTGATCATGGAACTTCTTGTACTTAGCACTGACTCTGCAAAATCTCATGGACCTATTTGTGGATGTGTTGAATCCGCTCAATGAATCTGGTGGGTTTGTTGGCCTCAGACTAAACATGGGAAGAATATGTCTGTGTTATTGCAATAGCTAGTGCAACATTAATGGGACCCAAGGGTTGGAATCCTAGACCCACCTGAAAGGGGCTATGGCCGGTGGAGCTATGGAGAGCCATGTTGTAGCTTTGATTAACATAGGGAAGAATCTCATCCCATGTACATGGATTCTTAGATTTATACATGCACAGGGTGTGCACAATCATCTGATTGACGACCTCTGTTTGGCCATCGGTTTGAGGGTGGTAGGCTATGGATTTAGTGAGCTTGGTCTCCAACAATGACCAGAGACTCAAACAAAATGTGATGAGGAACCTACTGTCCTGATCAGAGGTGATGGTTTGTGGTATCCCAAAATGTAACCACACTCATTCAAAGAAAATATTGGCAGTAATTGCCGTAGTGTTTCTCTTCTTACAGGCTGTGAGAATGGCCATCTTTGAAAACTAATCAACCACCACAAATACACGATCATTGCCTTACTTGGTGGACCGAAGGCCAGACATGTAATCCATTGAGATGGATTCCCAAGGCCTCTCAGAAGTAGGAAGAGGGGTGTATAAGCCTTACTTCTTGATGGTTGGCTTGGTAATGGAACATGAAGTGAAATATATGATATACTTGCTGACGTCCTATCGAAGTTTTGGCCAATAAAAATACTTATGTAGAATGACCACAGTTTTCTCCATGCCAAAATGTCCTGCCATTCAACTATAGTGAGCCTCCCAAATATTATTTTCATGCTCACTTGGAAGAACACATAGATGACCCAAATGGAATAACAGTCAGTCTTGAATGTGAAAATTGGTGACATTCATGCCTGTACCCAAGAGCTCATAGGTGGTGGCAAAGTTTGGATCTTGTTGATAAAGTTGGGGCCACTTAGATGCCTCATGCCCACAAGAATGGAGCACGGTGGTGAGTGCAGCCTCGGGAGGTTGACTGAGGCATTCAGTGACATGATTTGTGCTCCATGTCTTATACTTGATGTTGATATGGAACTGATGCAGGTAGGTGGACCACTTCTGATGGCGGTCGTTCTGTAACTTCCCCTCTGTTTGTATGAACTGCAAAGGCTTGTGATTAGTGTGGATGATTGTCTCCTTTCCTATAATGTAATGTATCCCTTGACAACAGGGTTGTACAATGGAAAACATTTCCTTGTCATAGGTGGGGTATTTCCAGAAAGTATTTGAGACTGTCTCACTATGTTATGCTATCGGATGATTGTGCTGAGTGAGAAATGCACCTACTACATAGTCCAATGCATCAATCTCAATCTCGAATGGTTTTTTGAAGATCGGGTAAGGTGAGTACTAGAGATGAGCACAAGCGATGCTTCAGAGTATCAAATTCACGTTGTTGTGCCTTCCCCCATGTGATTGTTTCCCTACCACCGCCCTTGGTCACTTGGATGAGGGCTCATGCAATATGGGAGAATCCTAACATGAATCATCGATAGAAGTTGGAAAGTTCCAAGAAGTTCTGAATCTCGGTTAGTGTGGTCGTGGGTGGGTAGTCATAGATGACTTGGATCTTATCTGGATCCACATGTACCCCATTCCCATCAAAAATTTATCCCAAGTATTGTACCATGTTCATGCCAATGGAGCATTTATCCAAGTTGGAATACAACTTGTATTGCCACAGAGTGCTCAAAACCTGTCGAATATGCTGCATGTGCTCCTCCCAAGTTCCGTTGAAGATGAGGATGTCATCCAAATATATCACCACAAAAGAGTTGGTGAAGGGTCTGAATACATCATCCATCAACCTCATGAAAGTGGTTGGTGCATTTGTTAAGCCAAAGGGCATGACCAACCATTCGAAGAGACCTATTTTATATTTGAAAGTTGTCTTCCATACATTAGTTGGATCGATGGGAACCTGGTGGTAGCCATACTTTAGGTCAATCTTTCTTAAGAAATCCCCCCCCCCCTTGAGTTGGTCAAGAAGGTCATCAATTTAGGGAATTGGGTACCGGTTCCTGACTGTGATTTTGTTTAATGATTTGTAATCAATGTAGAGTCGCCAGGTCCTGTATTTCTCTGCACTAGTACAATTAGGCTTCCACAAGGGGAGGAGTTGGGTCTTATGTGCCCCTTTTGAAGAATCTCTTAGATCTGATGCTTGATTTCATCATTTTCCATTAGCGACTGATGATAGACTGGTCCATTAGGCAGAGGTGAACCGGGGATTAGATCAATTGGATGCTTGACGTGGAAGTGCGTTGGTACTCTGGTGGATGAGGAGAAGATGTATCTGTACTCTTCCACGATCCCCGACGTCCACTTGATTTTGCTACAAAGAGAGGCTCTATGTAGAGGCCACAGATATGGAAATGACCTTTTTCTTACTATGAGCATGGTTCACAAAGAATATGAACTTCCCAGTCTGTGAAATGACCTTACTACATTTCTTAGCAGAGATTAAAGAAATAACGATAGTCGACACTACCTCTGGTATCCTGTACAATTGTCTACCCAAAGTAATAATAACATTGTGGGGTCTAGACTCATAAAAATCATGTCACTTCCACAAATATGGTTGTCATATAAGAACATCACAAACTTCAAGGGGATAAAATAGACATAATATCTTGTCTTTAAAGGGCTTGATGTCGTAGGGAAGATGACACTTTTGGTTGACGTGGAGATATCTTCTTCGGAGAAGCAATACGATTTTGTAGGGATGTGGGTGTAGTGTTGTTGGCGCATCCAACCAATTGATGACCTTTGCTGAGATCAGGTTCTTCTGACTCTCGCTATTGAGAATGAAATGAAGCAGAGCCCCCTTTACCCACATCTGTGAGTGAAAGAGGTGTTCCCCTTCCTTTGGTTCTTTTGGTTCGCTTGGCTGGAATTTGGTGGTAGAACCAGTGGAACTGGGTTCGACATCGATAATCTGCTTCCCTCCTTCTGGATTTGATTCAGAGTCAGAATATGCCTCTGACTCGGAAGCTTTCATCTCGACCACTAATGACTACTTAGAGTGACATTCTTTAGTGCTGTGCCAAGGGATTTTATGGTATTCACACCATTTTCCCATGTCCTTCTTCGACTTCTCATTACCATTCTTGTGTTGCGTCTTGGACTGGTTTTCTTGAGAGTGGCCATATTTTCTCTATTCCTTGTTTAGATCCTGGTTTTCCTGAGGATTTTGCAGATCCAAACTCTCACCTCTTTTACTTAAATTTCTTCTCAATCTTGACAACATATCTATAAGCCATACCCAATGATGCGAAGTATAGAAACTTTATTTTTGTTTGAATGTATCTATGAAGAAAACCATAGTATTTGAGCACCACATGTCGTTAAGAGTCTTTGATACCCGATTTGGTGCACAGGGTATGGAAAATATTGGTGAAATATGGTACTGTCTAGTCCCTTTCTTGACACAGGGTGGTGCATCTTGTGTACTGGTCCTTGTAGTTTCCAACATGGTAGTATTGTTATTTAATGGCATCCTTGAAGGAATCCCACATGGGGAAAACCACAAATATTTCATATTCCTCTATGGCCATTTTTTCAAAGTAAATATCCCACCAATCCTTAATATGGGGGACGACCTTGAGGAGTGAAAAAGTAATATTTTCTCTATTGGAAAAATTATGGACCGAAAAATACTCTTTGAGCAGATTCAACTATTTACCTAGAACATCTGCATCTATCCATCCTTCAAATAATGGAATATAAAAATTTACCTATACCATGAAGGGGGTTGCATGGCCACTTGATAAAGATTCATCTCATGTGGGTTGTCGTCGAAGGATCTGTTCAAAGTTGTCCATCATTTTATTCCTTTGTCACGCAAGGGATTCCTCAAGAAACATTTTAAAAAGATCTCATGCTCCATCATCTTTCTTTTCATATCCCATAGGTTGTTGTCAGGATCAGTGCAATTGATCTTCAAAAGGCTCAACTGGTTTGAGTCCCAACTTCTTATGCCCAGATCTTGTCGAGGAGATGCACGAAGAAAAATAAAGGAAGAGCAGACTGCTCTGATACCACTGATCCATATTTATGAACATAACAAAATGAATAATAGACCAAACACAATATCACAAAGATATGGAGAACAACAACAGATATCTAGTGAATAATAACTTCTATTGAATAAATAAAATAGGCCAAAACTGTAAAACTACAGAACTAAAAACACTTGCTCTAATGGTGGTAGCTATCTCTGAGAAGAGATGTGGCTACTACGTGCATACATCTGAGCAAAATAATTACAATGAGGCTCCAGAGGCCTTTTTAACATTACTCATGAATTCCAAAACCCTAGACATCCAAAAACCTAACCCTAGGAGATGAAACACCAAAAGTTTTTTGGGCCTTGATGGGTAAGTTGGTACCCCAACTTCCTGGGGTCATAAATTTTGCATACAACCTCTGTTTTAGTCTTGTGATAGTCCATTGGAAAGGGATTTTCGAGAACTATACATTGTGTCATCAAACTCTGAATATGTCTACAGTTTGACTGTGGCAAGCCAAAAAAGAATTCTTTAGGGCCGAAAACGGCCCTCGAAGTACACAACAATGTACTGACATGAAAATATCCAAATAATCCATTTGGAGTAGGTGGGTGGCCACCAATATCCACCTGGAATCTTTGTATGGCTTCATCCCACCCCAGAAGTGTAGAACCCACAATTACAAAGAAGTACATAAGAGCATGTTGAACTAAAACTTTCCAGAAGAGCCTGTTGGAACAAATGGGTGGCCACCAATATCCACCTGGATCAGTTCTCCCCCCTTAGGAAGCAATGTTCTCCATTGCTTTGAGTTCCCCAATCTAGTGAGGAAACTTATGTTGAATTTGGACCTAGATGAGCCACTTTCCTTGTTGTAGGAGTTGCCCTGCCTTGACAAGCTGATAAAGCTGGATCCTCTTCTAGTGAGTGCCCTTGACCTGTGTGTCCACTATCAAATCATTGAATGCTTGTTCCATGCATTTAGGGTTGAGCTATGTTGGTTTCAACTATTCTGTTATATTTGAGGTATACAATAATGGTGGAAAATATGGTCAAAGGAGGTCCACATTGAACACTGAGATCAAGCCAAGGAAAGGTGGTGTGTTCAAATCAAAAGAATTGCTACCCACAACTTTGGTGATAGTGTACAACCCATAGAGAACTGGGAGGAGCTTCCGATGGGGCCCCTTAAGTCACTCTTTCATAAAATGTAACCAGAATTTGTCTCCCACCTGAAACTTGTGCGGTACCCGGTGTTGATCATGGCGCTGCTTGTACTTAGCATTGGCTTTCTACAAAATCTCATGGACCTGTTGGCATATGTGTTGAATCTGCTCAATGAATCTGGTGGATTTTTTGGCCTCAGACTTAACATGGGAAGAATTTGTCTGCATTGTTGCAAGAGGTAGTGAAACATCAATGGGACCCAAGGGTTGGAATCCCAACCCCACCTGAAAGGGGCTATGGCTAGTGGAGCTATGGGGAGCCCCATTGTAGCTGTGTTGAACATAGGGAAGACTCTCATCCCATGTACATGGATGCTTAGAGTTATACATGTGCGGGATGTGCACAATCATCCAATTGACAACCTCTATTTGGCCATCATTTTGAGGGTGTAAGGCAATGAATTTAGTGAGCTTGGTGTCCAACAATGACCAGAGACTCGACCAAAATGTGCTGAGGAACCTGCTGTCCTGATCGGAGATGATGGTCTATGGTATCCCAAAATGGACCCACACTCATTCGAAGAAAATATTGGCAGTATCTACCATTGTAATTCTCTTCTTGTGGGCTATGAGAATGACTATCTTCGAAAACCGATCAACCACCTAAAATACACAATCATTTCCTTGTTTGTTGTACGAAAGGCCATACATGTGATCCATTGAGATGGATTTATAAGGCCTATCAGGAGTAGGAAGAGGGGTGCATAAGCCTTGATTCTTTATGGTTGGCTTGGAAATGGCACAAGCAGTTAAATATCTGATATACTTGCTGACATCCTGTCAAAGTTTTGGCCAATAATTTTTTTTCTATAAAACGACCATAGTTTTCTCCATGCCAAAATTTCCTTCCATCTGACTGTAGTGAGCCTCCCAAATAATATTTTCACACTCTCTTGTTGGAGAATAGAGATGGCCCAGATGGAATAAAATTTTGTCTTGAATGTGAAAATTGATGACATTCGTGCCTGTACACAAGAGCTAATAGGTGGTAGCGAAGTCTGAATCTTGTTGATAAAGTTGGGGCCACTCAAATGCCTCATGCCAACAGGAATGGAATGCGGTGGTGAGTGGAGCCACGGGAGGTCGACTAAGGCAGTCGATGACACAATATGTGCTCCCTATCTTATACTTAATGTTGATATGGAACTGTTGCAGGTAGGTGGACCACTTCTAATGGCGGTTGTTCTGCAACTTCGCTTGTGTTTGTATGAAATAAAGAGGCTTATGATTAGTGTGGATGATTGTCTCCTTTCCCAGAGTGTAATGTTTCCATTGACGACAAGATTATACAATGGAATACATTTCGTTGTAACAGGTGGGGTATTTTTGGATAGTATCTAAGAGTGTCTCACTATGGTATGCTATCGGATGACCGTGTTGAGTGAGAAATTGTTATCGGACAAATCGGTAGGTGCGAACACTAATAGATCTCCCTAGATCCACTTGGATCTAGAACAAAACAGGACAGGACATGACTCTTTCCCTAAGTTGTAACCATTGAATCTACTAAAGAGAACGAATGAGTGACATACCTTGATATCGCTTCCTTAGGTCTATGTTGTTCCCACTTCACTCCGGTGCTCTTGTGGAATTAGCTCCAAGAGAACACAAACCAACCAAAGTGAAGATAGCAAAGTATATTCAATGTCAACTTATGCATATGATCAAGGATTTATGCTATAAAATAAGAGTGATTTTATGGGAAAGGGACATGCCACTGTATTATGTTAAATGAAAGTAGAAGATACAACCTGATCGCCTTGATGTTGCAAGCTTCCTTTCAGTGACCCTTGGTTCCAACACACACACTTGCTTTGCACTTGCATGAAGAAGATCCAATTTCTCTTGATAGGCCAAATAGAGCCTTCAAGCTTTTCTCAAAGCAGGGTTCTTCACACAATTCTTTCACTAATTCTTCATTCAATATTGCTTAACCTTTTCCATGAGAAACCTTTCAATATATAGGAGAAGGAGAGATGGTTACATGGATGAAGATGATCCCACCAAATCTGAGAAGTCAGTAGAATGACAACCATACGAATGCCAACTCATTTTCTAAAAGATCCCCTTCTAGAACCTTCGTGGCCTCTTCTTCTTTCCAGGCTTAAAAATAGGTTCACACCCTATATATGGAGTAGACTGCAAGAAGTTCGCACCCTAAGTGTGGGTGGCCTGCGAGAATGAAGGATTCTCGCACCCTATACCATAGGCAGCCTGTGAACTCATCTTAAAAATATGTTTTTGAAAGAAGACATGATCCCCTTTTCTCAGGCAAAAAGTCCTTGTTGGGAGCCTGAATACATCACTGTTGAGACATCACCAGAGTGAGCAAAATCATGTGTAATAGAAATGTGCCTACAACATAGTCGAATGAATCAGTATCAATATCGAATAATTGTTGCAGATTGGGTAAGGAGAGTATTAGAGATGAGCACAAGAGATGCTTCAGATCATCAAATGCTTGTTGTTGTGCCTTTCCCCACATGAAATTTTCTATGCCACCACCCTTGGTCACTTGGTTGAGGGCCCATGCAATATGGGAGAATCTCAAAACGAACCATCGATAGAAGTTGGAAAGTTCCAAGAAGATCCAAAGATCAGTTATTGTGGTCGAGGCTGGCTAGTCACGGATGACTTGGATCTTAGCTGGATCCACATGTACCCCATGCTCATCAACAATGTAGCCCAAGTATTGGACCCTGTTCATTCCAAAGGATCATTTATCCAAGTTGGCATACAACTTGTGCTGCCACAGAAAACCTGCTGAATATGTTGCATATGCTCATCCTAAGTTCTGCTGAAGCTGAGGATGTCATCCAAATATACCACCAAAAAATATTTGGTGAAGGATC